>ML782803.1:526345-571294 GCA_009831015.1 Picea engelmannii
CCCCCCTGCCGTCTGTTCTCCACCTGACCGTGCAACAAGGCTCATTCCCTTTAGCCCCTCCTCATCCCCTCACATCTTTCCATCTCCCCTCTCTCTGTCCACAGGGTCCCTCGCAGCAGTCCAGTGAAGCAACATCCAAAGAGAGACCATCCAGCTAATCCAGGTGGCACCATTAGGAGACCTCCACATCCCAGAAGGCAGAGTTGACCGAGGCTGTCCCTAGTCCCAAGAAAGCAATTATTGTGGTTGTTGTTGGTGGTTGAGTATCATCTCCGCCATAAAAAGAAAGTCTAGCAAAGGACTCAAGCTGGTCGATTCATCTGCAGCAGGACAGTCCGAAATCTGATAGCGTTTGTCTTGCGTGCACGATCGTCTAGAGTCTGCATGCGCAAACTGTCGAAAGACATGCAGACGCAATGTTTTAATTGCAATGTCTCATTTTCGCTGTTGTGTTTTGTTTTGAGTATATGTAGGCATTCTCATCATTTTTGCAAGCATCGATGGTAGAGCGAGGCTCCTGATTGTAATGTTTTAGCAGATGCTCTAGTTTTCTGGTTATGCATCTATATGTAAGATTTCTAGTTTTATGAAAGACAGTTTCCCTGTTTCATCTAGTTCTCATCTCATACAGAGGGAGTTCATGATTGACTAGTTCACATGGATTATTGTAGTTGCGTTATGATAAAGGTTTTATTATGACACTATTGTATTCCCTGGTTTTCTGTGTTTGAATGTAAGATGATCTCGCATTTAAATGCATTCTCCTACAGTCTGCTAGAAACCTGATGTTGACAACAAACCTTTGCATCTCTCTGATATAATTCTTCCCCCCCTACTCACCCTTACTACAACTCACTATCTGAAGTATGTCCAAGACCTCACCTACCCATGTGTGCCGGGACTAGTTTCGGAGTCGAAACAATATCGTCCGAGTTTACTTCCATTCGATCACCTCTTCCATATGCAAACTGTGACATAAACTGATGGGCGTCGGGATCTGCTCCTGCTGCAATCAAGGAGTGACTTCCGTCGCCAACAGTTGGTACAGTTAGCTACTGGCACCAAACGAAAAATAGTGGAGGTCATACAAGCTTGCCAATTCATGGTGGACGAATTGCCCACCCAAGATACCCTTAACATACTTCCCCTAGGATTGTATGACCTGTTGATTAGTATGGACTGAATAGCTATATATAAAACTAATATGGATTGTTACCATAAAACCTTAGAATGTGTTAATAAAGAAGGGAGAAAGATGACCCTCCAAGGGATCCAAAAACCTGTCTCGATGAGATGAATATCAACCCTTCAAATGAAAAAATATTGCAGAAAGGGATGTCCTCTATATGCAATACAAGTGTCAGAATCTATTGAGAATAATATACCAAGCCTAGAATACCACCCATACTAAGAGACTCTAGAGATGTGTTTCCAGAAGAGGTATCGGGTCTACCTCCGAGAAGGGACATTGACTTCTCAATAGAACTTGCACCAAAAGTAGTGCAATTATCTAGGACCCTCTATAGGATGAGTACACCTGAGCTAGTTGAGCTCAAACTACAACTAAAGGAAATGATGGACAAAGTCTACATCTGGCCCAACGTGTCTCCATGGGGAGCACCAGTCCTTTTTGTGAAGAAGAAAGATTGCACACTTCAACTGTGCATAGATTATAGACAACTCAATAAGGTAACCATAAAGAACAAGTACCCCTTACCCAAAATCGATGACTTGTTCGATCAATTGGGGGGTGCTTCCATTTTCTCAAATATTGACTTAAGATCTGGATACCATCAAGTCCAAATCAAGGATGAAGACATCCACAAAATCGCCTTCAGGATGGGATATGGTCGCTATGAATTTGTGGTAGTACCATTTGGATTAACCAATTCCCCTGCCACCTTTATGTTCTTGATGAACAATGTACTCAACAAATTCCTAGACAAATTTTTATTGGTTTTTATTGACGATATCTTAATCTACTCCAATAATAGAGAGGAACATGAGGAACATCTTAGACTTGTACTTCAAGTACTAAGAGAGCATTATCTCTACGTCAAATTTAGCAAGAGTGACTTTTTCCAGAAACAAATACATTACTTGGGCCATGTCATATTTGAAGAACGGGTAGCATTAGACCCTGACAAGAACAGATCCATCATGGAATGGCCTATCCGAAAGGATGTTTCATATATCAGATCCTTTATGGGTTTAGCAGGATACTATAGGAGGTTTATAAAAGGGTTTTCCAATATTGGTTTTCCAATCACTACCCTCCAGAGGAATAGGGTTAAACTCATTTGGACACCAGAATGTGAAGAAAGGTTTCAGTCACTAAAACACCTTCTAACTCATGCACCCGTGTTGAATATCGTCAATCCCGATAATGACTTCTTCGTGTGCATAGATGCCTGCAAGGAAGGACTTGGAGGATTCCTTATGCAAGAAGGAAGCGTAGTTTTCTATGAATCCCAAAAATTGAATGAGCATGAAGTAAACTATGTGACCCATGATCTAGATTTGGCTTCCATAGTGCACACTTTGAAAATGTGGAGGCATTACCTCCTGGATAGGAAATTTGTACTTATGACAGACCACTGTGGATTGCGGCACCTGTTTGACCAACCAAAACTCAATGTTAGACAAGCTAAGTGGATAACCCTCCTTAGCGAGTTTGATTTCGAAATCAAACATATCAAAGGAAAGGAAAATAAGGTGGTTGATGCCCTTAGTAGAAGTATGAAAACAATTCATCTAGCAGTGGTGAGCACCTGCGAGATGAATGTCTGGGAAAGAGTCAGGAATGCACAAGAAACAAATGCATTCTTCTAGACTGTGACCTCGTACCTGGAGCAAGAACTCGCAAGGATAAATTATGAAGGCCACCAGATGCTAGCTGGAGGTCTGTTGACTTACCAAAACAGGCTATATATTCCAAGTTGTGACGGCTTGAAGAGGATAATAATGAACGAATTGCACAAGATACCATACACCGACCATTTGGGATATCAGAATATGGTCACGACCACCAAGAAACAATTCTATTGGCCTGGATTGAAGAAAGACATAGTTGAGTATTTAGCTAAATGTCTAGAATGCCAGCAGGTTAAAGTAGAACACCGACACCCAGCAGGATTATTACAACCTCTACCAATCCAGGAATGGAAATGGGACACCATCTCCATAGATTTCATCACCAGATTACCAACATCGGCTAGGCAGAATGACACCAACATGGTAGTGGTGGATAAGTTGAGCAAGTCTGCTCATTTTATTCTCGTCAAATCGACTTGCAAGGCAGTAGATATTTCCAACATATTCATGAAGGAGATATTCAGACTACATGGCATGCCTAAGGAGATCGTGTCTGACAGATACACAAAATTTACTTCAAACTTTTGGAAATCCTTGATGGCTGGTATGGAGACCAAATTATTATTTAGAACAACCTATCATCCTCAAACAGATGGACATAGGGAAAGACTGAACCAAATCTTAGAAGACATGCTAATGATGCATGTAATGCATCAACCTAAAAAGTGGGAAGATTATCTGTCCCTAGTGGAATTTGCCTACAACAACGGCTGCCAAGAATCACTAAAGCTGAGCCCTTTCAAAGTCCTCTATGGTAGGTCGTGCAACACTCCAATCAACTGGAGTAATCCCATGGATAGAATTACAATTGGACCCGACATGTTGAAGGAAATGGAACAACAAGTGGTTCAGATAAAGAAAAATATGAAAATCGCTCAGAATAGAGAGAAAAGTTACGCTGACAGAAAGAGAACCCCCAGAGAATTCAAGACGGGAGACCACATCTATCTTAGAGTTAGGCCCAGGAAGAGTTACCTGCCGATGGGAGCTTGTGCCAAGTTGGCACCTCGGTATTGTGGACCCTTTGAAGTTTTAGATAGAGTGGGACGTGTAGCCTATAGGCTATCACTTCATCCCACAGTAAAAGAACATAATGTTTTCCATGTTTCATTGTTGAAGAAATATGTAGATGATTCTAATCATATAATTGACTAGTCTATGATCCAGGTGGAACTAGAGGGATAATTACTACCAGAACCTCAAGGAATACTGGAGAGGAAGGAAACCCCACTCAGGAACCGAACCATTGCACAGGTCAAGGTGCACTGGAAACACTTTGGCCTAGATGAGGCCACATGGGAAATGGAAGATGCCATGAGACAGGCATACCCATTTTTGTTCACTTCTGTCCATACAGGAGATGTTAATAGATAGAACATAGAGCACATTGTACCTTTAAGGGGGAGGAAATTGTAACACCCTGTTTCCCCTAACTTGTAAATACATCTATAAATGGACAAGAGACTATGGAAAACTTTAAATGTGTGAATATTGATTTGATGGACCTTTGTTTAAAAGGTAAACGAATGTGAACTTAATTAATTACGAAGAAGATGGACAATTGTTGCATGACTACTGGAGGGGGGGGGTGTAATTGGAAAGACCACAGATGATACATGAAGATAGGGTGAAGGGGACCAGGAATGGTTTCGTTAACCTTTACCAAACCAGTCCTTACTGGATTTAATTGGTCAGGACCAGAATCGTCCTCTGACCCATAAATGAATTATAGTCAGGTTGGTGGGTGGGAAGACCTCCTCAAGATTTAATGAGGGGATGTGGCATAGAACTCATCTGTAAGGCTTACAGACCTGACCACGGACTAGGAATTCAAGCCACACGCAACCTTGCTAAAAGAGGCGAGAAAGGAAGGTGCGACGGGTAGAGGAAAAACACGTTTGAGAAGAGTGCAGAGACGGGAAGTGAATCTCAAGGATGCAAGAAAGATTGAAAAACTAAGTGTTCTAGATACAAGAAATGGCAGAGAAGGTTTCGATACAAGTTGATAAACGAGGCTAGTCCTCCTTGCTTGGTATCATGTAAACCTTTGTCAGGATCCTGCGGGAAGAGGAGAGTAACCTCTGTCCCTACTGTGGTTGAGCGAGATGAAAAGGTTGTGTTGCAAAGCATCACAGTCCAGCTCGGGGGTGGCTAGTGGTAAATTCTTTTGGAGTGACTGAGCCTACAGTTGGGTGGAAATGGGCACCCCTTCCAGTAGTTGCTTCACATTGTCTGGTTCTAATAAGTCTTTTCCCTGCTTTAATTGTTGAATTAGAACGATGAATGATTACTTGGTTATACAAATATATTTAGATGCAATTGTAAATGTTTTCTGTGTGAAATGTCTATGGTATGTGTATGCTTCCATCTCCTTATGAATTCACACTTTCCACTAATAGACTGTATGCCTAGCTTAACTCCAGAGGCTTTCCGGGGCGTGAGAAGTCAAATGGTCGAGATAGGAGGCATCGTGTTGACCTGTAACCAACCCTCTGAAGAGGATATCCCTCTCTCAAACCCCCCCTTGTTGGGTGAAATTTTCGGACCCAAGTCCATAACCTGCCCAGGGTAAATCTCAGGACAATGATCATGCGAAAGAAGTGGAAGGGAAGATTTTTCCTGGTTTGGAGGTCGAACGAAAGAGATCTGTTCAGAGGGAACCCAGGGCTTACATGACTGTTGGTTGTGGGAAGGAGCGTGAGAGTTAACCCTAGAGTTTGGAGTTTGCGCATAAGGAGAGTCACGTGTTAGTACGACCTAGTTTTCTAAAACCTGAAGTCGCTAAGTGACCTGGACCGTGGATCTATGGATCCTTAAGGATCCAACTCAACCATATGATCTACGAGTCTTGAGTTCACGCATCAAGAGCATTACGTGTTAGCATGGCCTAGTCTTCCAAAACCCAAAGTCGCGAAGTGACGTAGACCGTGGATCTATGGATCCTTCGGGATCCAGCTCAACCGTCTGATCTACGAGTTTAGATTTCACGCATCATGAGAGTTGCATGTTAGCACGGCCTAGTCTTTCGAAACCAAAAGTCGCGAAGTGACTTGGACTGTGGATCTAGGGATCCAACGAGACTCCCCTCGATCGTCCAATCCATGAGTTTGGAGTTCGGGAGGTTCACGAGTGAAGTCATCCATGAACTCTGAAATGACGTAACTTCCACCAGACAGTGAGTTAGAGGAGGATTATGCCAAATGTTGGAAGGTTTGTCGATTAGATCTCTCTTCTCGGGCTAGGACCCTAGAGAGGGTATGAGTTGGGATGAAATCCCCATAGACGTCGCGTGATTCTAAGCTATTGAACGCTGAGGAACTTTGAGAAGCCATAAGATATAAACCAAGGGTTGGATTAGTGCCTAGTAGGAGTCATTAGAAATCTATGGGTATGTGGAAGAGGATAAATCATTTTGGAGAGATGATTCGAGAGGAGATAGTTAAGGAGAAAACAAAATTATGACGTCTCACCCCTTAAAAGAGTATTTAGGGGTTAGTTGTGTTACAACAAGGCTGAAGTGGATTTGGTGATTTACTCTATGGTGGATTATTATCATTAGGAAAGTTACAAAGTTGTTAACCCTCGTTCAAATCATTTAAAGTTCGAATGGATTTATATCACATTATTATAATTGCATGGAAATGAGTTTTAATGGTTACGTGCCAAAAGAAACAAATAAATGCATACAACATATTCCTATGGATGTCCAAAAACTCCATTTTTGTTTGAATGTATCTATGCAAATAGCCACGGTATTTGAGCACCAGATGTCTCTCAGAGTATTTGATACACAATTTGGTGCGTAGGGTATGGAAAATATTGGTGAAATCGGGCACTGTCTGATCTCTTTCTTAACGTAGGGTGGTCCATTTGGTACTGGTCCTCAAATCTTCCAACAAGGTAGTATTGTTCTTTAACGGCATCCCAGAATGAATCCCATGTAGGGGACACCGCAAATATTGCAGATTCCACTATGGCCCTTTGCTAAGAGTAAGTATCCCACCAATCCTTAACATGGGGGACTACCTTGAGGAGTGCAAAAGTAATATTTTCCCTATCGAAAAAAATTTGGACCGAAAAATACCCTTCGCGCAGATTCAAACATTTATCTACAACATCTACATCTATGAGTCCTTCAAATAATGGAATATCAAAACTTACTTATACCTTGAAGGGGGTTGCATGGCCTCTTGATGAAGATGCTTCTCTTGTGAGAAACTGCCAAAGGATCTGTGCAAAGTTTTCCATCATTTCATTCATTTTTCATGTAAGGTATTCCTCAAGCAACATTTTAAAAGGATCTCCTGCTCCATCATATTTCTGTTCATCCCCCATGGGTTTTTGTCGGGCTCAGCATGACCAATATTGCAATGACTCGACTAGTTCGAGTCCCAACTTCTTGCACCCAGATCTTTTCGGGGACATGCATGAAGAAAAATAAATGAAGAGCAAACTGCTCTGATACCACTGATCTGGATTTAGGACCGGAATGAACTAATTAACATACTAAATAGAATAAAGATAGAGATATGGAGAACAACACAAATATCCAATGAACAATATCTTCTATTGAATAAATGAAATAGGTTGAAATTGTAAAACTGCAAAAGTGAAACAACTTGCTCGAATGGTGGTAGTCGTCTCTGAGAAGAGATGTGACTGCTACATGCATTCGTCTAAGCAAAATGATTACAATGAGGCTCCAGAGGCTTTCTTAATATTACTCATGAATGTCAAAACCTTAGATATCCAAAAACCTAACCCTAGGAGGTGAAATGCCAAAAATCATGTGGGCCCCTATGGGTAAGTTGGTATCTCAACTTCCCGGGGTCGTAACTTTTTCATACGACCTATGTTTTAGGCACGTGATAGCCCATTGGAAAGGTATTTTTCGAGAACTACACATTACGTCGCCATTCTAACTCTGTCTACAATTTGACTGTGGGAAACCAAAAAAACCCTGCTTAGGGCTCCAGAATGGCCCTCGAAGTACAAAAATATGTGTTGACATGAAAACATCCAAAATAAGCCAGTTAGATTAGGTGGGAGGCCACCATTATCCTCCTGAAAGATGTGGAGAGCTTCAGACAACCACAGAAGTGTAGAACCCACAATTATAAATAAATACAGAATAACGTGTTGAACTAAAAACTGTCAAGATAAGCCAATTGGAATAGGTGAGTAGCCACCAATATCCACTTGGATCATACTTATAACATATTTTTAAAATCAATAATATGATTGTCTAATATGAACTTTATAGTATATTTTTTATTCAATAGTATGATTGTGTAATACTAACCTAACTTTCTCTAATGATTATCCAATGAAATTTGTCCAAGGATTACCAAATTACTTTTAATAATTCTTATGGGATAGTAAGGCTACTACCTACTATTAACATTTTATGAGATAATAAGCCTAGTAGTTACTACAACATTTTCAATAATTCTTCGCAAAATTAAGGCTACTAGCTACTATTGGCATTTTATGGGATAGTAAGCCTAGTAGTTACTATTAACATTTTCAATAATTCTTAGCAAAATTAGCATTCCAATATAGGATACTAACAAGGCTGAAGTGGATTTTGGGATTTACTCTATGGTGAATTATTAACGTTAGGAAAGTTACAAAGTTTTTAATCCTCTTCAAATCTTTTAAAGTTAGAATGGATTTATATCACATTATTATAATTCCATGGAAATGAGTTGTAATGGTTACATGTCAAAAGAAACAATTTAAAAACATATGTTTCCTTCTAAAAAGTCACAAGTTCAAATCCATAGGGGTAGGATATGCATACGTCATAGACTTTAGAGCATTTTTTTTATTGCTCATCTGCTACCTTGTTGAATTCACGAAGTATATGATAAAAGCTTGTAACCAAAAACTTTTCCTTCATCAAACTGATTCTTTGTTTCTACCCTTCCAAGGCACTAACACAAAGATTTCATTTATTATTTAACCAATTTATGATGACTTTGGAGTCTCCAAGTACATGTAGCTTAGAAATGGACAAATATTTTGCAATGTACAATGTTGCCCAAACACCCAAAAGTTCATCCTTCATGTTTGTAACCGCCCCACAGTTTAAGTACCACTTATACACTGTAGATGCAGAAATTTTTATAATACCTCATGCTCCGCTGCATTTCCCATCTGCTCCATCAAAAAACGCCACTGGGTAATCAAGAGTGTCTGCTATCCAGCAGGATCGGGAGGGAGGATTCTTCAACTTAATCTCCGATTTTTTATAGTTGCTAAGAGTTTTTATAACTACCGCTGAGATTGGTGGTTCCTTTCCTTCAAAAATAGCAGTGTTTCTTTCTAACCACAAATACCAGCAAATATATGCCCTAAAACTGGGAGAAACATTTTTATCCACTGTCCAGTTGGCTAGACAATCATTCAAGTCATTACCTCTCCAGTTGTGATATATTTTTTTGTTCTTTTGTATGTTAAACCAGATTGCTTTGGTAAAAAGACAATGTATGAATAAATGTGAGTTGTCCTCACCTTCCTTTTTGCATAATTGACAACGCCCCCTTCCTTCCAACCGCTGAGTTGGAGCTTATCCCACGTCATAATCTTGTTATTTACTGCCAGCCACAGGAAGAGTTTAACTTTTTGTTGTATATTCCACTTCCACATTTGAATCCGCCAACAGGTGATCATTGGTAGATCATGTGTAGATAACAAAGCCGCATATCCCATAATCTTGTTCAGATTCTGTTCCTACGGAAATTGGTTTGAATAATGACCAAGATCACAGATCCTGAAGAAAAATTACTTCGAACTTTATGCGGGCAGCCATTGTACAATGCGTCAGGCAGGTGGAAATGGCACAGAAAAATCGTCGTTCGTTGGAAGAATCGCCAACTATTTCGTTACTGTTATCAACGTGAAGGAATAGGGGCAAGCAATATGTTCGGCCTCGGGGCATGCCTATTAAGTCGGCCATTAATGGGAATCGGGACGACGGGACCACAACGCCAGAGGCAGATCAATTATGTATCTATGTCATATTCAATCAATCTTCATCGTATAATCAGACTGTTGTAGAATGTAACGGTTTAAAGATGGCGTTCAATATTCAGCTTGCTAAGAATTGTATTAAATGTTGTGGTGAGTGAATTAGAAGTTGTTGGATTTTAATTGCTTTTAGATTTGATGGTTTATATTCTACTTGCTGCATTATTCAATGTTGTTTAATAGGTTGGATATTGCTAGCAGTTTAAAGATACTTAATAGCCTGTTTTAAACAATTTTGCTGGTATTATGGTGTTTCTTCTAAAAAAAAATCACATATTCAAATCCAGAAAAGGATAAAATATATATATTTTCATGAACTTTAACAGTCAAATAAGCAAAGATTCAAACGATTTCCTTAATGGATAAAAATACCTTGTTACTACTATTCTCTTTCTTAAGGCACGTACTTATATGCTGTAATTATTAGCAGTACTGAGACTATTCTCACTGCTCAACACACTGGGACTTGAGTCCTGGCCCATCGATGGATCCGATTTATCTAGATCTGTGGAGCCGGCTCAGGATAGAACCGCCGAGTGTCTGTGTCTTCTCTGTTGACTTAATTTCATGCACTGGCCAGGCATGTGAGAGGCTCTATACAGTGTACGGTACCCGAGACTGCCTTACTTACCTATATTTATTTTCTTTTGGACAATCCCTACATAACGTTGTCTCATGGTACACAGAACACACGCAGATCCACCAATAGTCAAGCAGCACCAGATGACATCTCTCTAAACCTCATTGGCAGAATCATTCAAGAATTTAATTTAGCTGGAAAACAGAGGCAGAATTTTTTCCGCTGGCAATAGATTAATTACATCCTTCAAAAGTTTTTTCACAGGCGCGATATGGAATTTACTCTTTAGGACAAGCCACTTCTACACATTTTCGGCGGATGTGCCAGATCTTTCCGAGCGATATAATAAAGGGCATTGACGGTGAGATCTACTCTACGTTCTTCTAGTTTTTGTCAGAAATTCATTACAAAGGATATTTTGCACTTATAGATTTATGTAATTGGAGATTTATGTGGAGATTACATATTCGGAATGCATTGGGGTCTTTGAAGGGTTTCTGCAAAGTGATCAACCTACATCATTGACTTTCTAGAATCCCTTCACTAGACCACTTGCTTCCTTCTAGTATTCTCCCAACTTGAGTAGGAAGAGGTGAGGACGAGACCCTAGAGCAATGTCTTAGCTCAAGTGGTGGTCTCCCAACTTGAGTAGGAAGAGGTGAGGACGAGACCCTAGAGCAATGTCTTAGCTCAAGTGGTGGTAGGTCTGTCGGGCATTGCAAATCCAAGGTTACAATTGGTCTTATGCCCATCATCCATTTTTTTTTTGGAGGCCTTGAATGTTAGAGTGTTCCTCCTTGAATGTGTTTCTTCTCTTTTTATGAGACCTTTTTCTTCACAAGTCTCTTAGATGTTCTCCATTTCAATGTGTTGGATCTTCTTTCTATTTCGAATTTCTTATCTTATGCTAGAATTCCTCGCTTCTATCCAGTTCATGGAGTTGTGTTTTCATTGTTATAATCATAGGTTCATCACACCTTTGGTTCTTCTAGACATAATTAGTAGACAATGGATAGTGGAATAAGAGAGTCAATTGGGACATCCATTGGTCAATTAGTTTGACGCAGATAAGGATCTTGGTGTGTGTCCTAGGCAATCAAAGTTGATCATTTCTTTCTCACTTCGAGGGAGTTAGTTATACTTTGACACTATATATAGATAGTCTTATGAATTGATTTATCATAGACATGTGAATGAAAGTTTTTTTTTTAATTGTCTTTCTATGTATGTTGAGCTATGTTCACTTCTTCTTTAGTGTTGTCATGTCGTCTTCAAACACCACCTATTCTTGGAATGTATATCTATTTAGATATATTGATTCCCTAATTCTCCAACATGGTATTACACCTATTGGTTTGAGACCTAGCTTGTTCTCTACAAGTTTGTTGGAGGTTGTCATTTGCATGCACTCTTGTCGAGTTAGATCTCTTTAGTAGATTGACCCAAGGTTTCTATTTGAAAAATGATTTAGTGTTTAGACCTATAGATCAAGATCATGAATTCCAAATAAGAACATGTGGTTTTGAATGGCCATAATTATGGTATGTGGGCACCAAATATGGAAACATTATTGAAGAGTAACGTGTCCAAAGGATGATCGATATAGGTTTATCATCGATAGAAATAAGGATGAGGTTGTAGGAGTTGTATCGACCTATATCTCCAAGAAGATTTTATTGCATATTAGTAGGATCTGTTGTCATGATCAAGGCTAGGAGAAGTTGAAGACTCTATTTGACAACATTGATGAAAGTCAAGTTATGGATATTAAGAAAGAGTTGATCTCACTTCATCCTCTCTCCTTTAACAAAATTGAAGATTATTTGGCTTGTGTGAAGGATCTATAGTCGAAATTGGATGAATGCATAATAAATTTTTCAAAGAATGATGATTAGGTTATATAACTAATCTTGATGAATCTAAAAACACTCTATGATGTATTCTATTTGACATTTTGTGTTAGTTGATATTCTAGAAAAGAAGACAATAAGAATTAGTCCTTTGATTCTTTCTATGGTTTGCTAATTAAGACACAAGGATAATTGCTTGATGAAGGGAAACTTGAAGTTAAGGAACACGCCCATTTGTTTGTGGTAAAAGGATGACACAACTATAGACAAAGAGGTCAATAATGCAATTGGGAGAAAGAATGACACATGGTGATATAGATGCACAAGCTCCCTCTACAAGGAACATTTTTCTTTTCAAATGGTTGACTAGGACAATTGAAGCTATCGACGTTGATGCAAGAGATATAAATGTCTCAAGGAAAATAATAGGTTATAAACAAAATAGTAGTGTTTCTCTAATGATGCATGTACTAAAGGCGTGTGATCTTGATACATATATAGATGTGCATGGTTTCCCTAAATGGGAGAATGCTATGGATGATGATGATTAGTCCTTGATAAAGAATCAAACTTGGGATTTAGTCCCTTGACTACAAGAAAATAATGTAAACATAGTTACCAACTTGTTGAGAACTGTGACCTCATAATGAGAATTTCAACTCTAAAATCATATATTTTTGGGTAAAAAACACCACAGTCAACCTCCAAGTAGAAAGGTGACACTATTGGTAGCACCATTTTTTCGAGGGTTAGAATTAGCACCTTTTACAACAATAGCTTTAATAACCTCATAATGTTTCCAACAAAAACCTTAAAATCAACCCCTGAATTGAGAAATGACGACAACAACATCACTCTTTTTTCTTTTTGGGGTCAAAATTATCACTTCTTTGAAAGGATGGCCTTATCAACCTATACCATTGAAAAAAAAATCTTAAAATCAACCCCATAACTGAAAAATAGTGCTCCCAATGACACCCCACCATTATTTCAAGGTCAAAACTACAACTTCTTTGAGACCTATTGCCTTGACAATCGATACCCTTACAATCAGAATCTTAAAATCAATCTCTGAATCAGAAAGAGATGTTATTGGTAGCACCCCCATTGTTTTTAGGCATAAAATTGCAACATTTTTTAAACCATGGTGTAGAAACACTAAGCTATTGCAAACAAAATCATAAAAAAATAAAAAATAATGGAAAATAATGTTTTTTAAAATATAAAAATAAAAAAACCTTTATTTTAAAAAAAAGAAAACTTAAAAAACGAGATTAAAAAAATTGTCCCCTAGTCCTTTTTATATAGCCTGAGTGGGCCTAATGGTTAACAACATGTGTTTCCTCCTACGAGGTCGCAAGCTCAAATCCAGATGGAGGTAGGGTATATATACCTCTGTAGACTTTACCATTCAAATCGTTGGGCGGAAGGTGTCCCTTGTCCACAAACAAGGGGGTCTGATACACCAATTTAGTCCATGGCTTGGTTGTGACCTTAAAATTAGATTATTATTATTATTTCTTTAAAAGAAAAAAAAACGATTAAAAAAAATCAAATATATATATATATGTTACGAGGAAAATCTCTCTATGGCTAGGTGTAAACCAGAAAAGAAGGAAATGACTGCAGAAATCAACTATAATCTCAAGTATGCTATATAAACAAATATGCTAGCAAGACAAGATAAAAGGCCTACTTTGTCCAGACGTTCGATGAAGTCCACCGTTGAGCACTTGACCCAAAGAAATACACCTGCAACTAGTCCTCAACAACCAAGAAACACAAGCATATGGTGATAATATATAATGTTAGCACATTTAATAGCATAATCCATCAACATTCATAACAAATATGCCCATGGAATAACAATTCAAATATTCGCAAGATATTAATTGTACGAGAATAAAATATTTATATTAGAATGTAACCAACATAACTGAATAAATTACAAACTTTCGTGTCGGCACGGTTCAGAACCAAGAAGCTAAGTCCCTTGCAGATGGGCCTCCACCACTTCAATCCTCCACCAAAGGCAAGCTCATATAAGAGAGACAATGAGGTTCTCAATCATGCAGGGAAGAGCTTGGGGGATGGACAATGTGCTCAAACTTAAAGGACAAAGGGATTCAGACTCAATATGAAGTGAATAATTTCTCCAGAGTAAATTTTCTCTCAAAGTTGAATTCTTCTCCTCTTTTCCATAGCTCGGATTTGGCCCATTTCTAGGCTTCAAGTGGAATTGAAGGGTTGAGTCAGAACGTTTTGAGTATATGGAAGGTCAAGGATCATGGATCCCGTGACGTGACATGGAAACCCGACACCATTTTTTAGTTTTGGGCACAAATCCCGATGTTTGTGGGTTGTAGTGGTGCAACTTGCATATACGCATGTTGTAATATAGGTAGGGCGTGTATATGTGGAAAAATCATGTTTTTAGCTCTGGGATTTTCAAAAGGAGACTTCAAGTCTGCATAGAAAAATGGAAAAAGAACCTTTGTGAAAGATTGCATATGGTGAGGCAAATATTTCTATAACATATGCCCCCTATTGTGTGAGGTTAGAGGAGTATCTGCAATGACCAAAATACATTATAAGACCCAGAAGTGGAGTAATGGGGACCCATCTCAAAGAACTAGTTGCTCATTACAATCTACACTGACTTTGCACACATGGTTGCCAATTTGAATTACACTGCAGATCCATGTGAAAATATACTAAACATCTGTCCATGGCCATGAATAAGTAATACAAAAGTGGCAACATGACAAAGGCTGTCATAGTCATGAACAAGGCCCAGTAAAACCAATCTCAAAATCAATATGAAGATATCTGTATACAATGGAGTACAATATGATCTTCCATAATCACTGAAGACACATAGGTACTAGTGCAATGAATGGTAGAAACAACTCAGGAAACTTGTGGCTATAAATTGATGTCTTCAAGTCTTCTACATAATCCTCCATAGGTGCAAGTCTAGATGATGTGAATAAAGGAGTTGAGGTTGAACACAATGAGACTTCGTTTGATTATCGGTCATTGAGGTATACCATTAACAAACGCAAGACAACCTACCAATGATGAAAGTAGGTATCAAGGTATCGAGTACATTCTTACAAGTGTGAATAAAGGAGTCAGAGTCGAACACTTGAAGAATCCATCGATCAAGAGACATTGATGTATTCCCAACTGTCAATGGCGAGAGAACCTGCCACTAATGAATGCAAGCCTCTAGGTACTCATAGGACTCTAGGTCTCGTCTCCATAATAGATGAGATGGATTCGATGGAAGGAGACCCGCTGAAAGGAGAGCATTAAGTCATTTCTCATCATTCAACACGAGGTACAAAGTAGGAGGTTGATGATTTAGAGGAAATCGGACGAAGAACATGTTCATGAATCAACATCCCTGTGCATCTTTCGCGTGTGCAATTGCAAACAGTACACGAAAAATACCCTATGAATAGAAGCCAACGAGGAAAACTACTGACAAAGTCGAGGAAACCAGCAATAGGGATAATGGGATCCAAGACACTGCATGAATCCCAACGTGTGAATCGATGTATTGATGTCGAACATAAGGGAAACCACCCAGTCATTGACCAATGATGAAATGTCGACTATTAGGTTCAAGGTTACCTACCAATGAGGAAAGTAGGACCACGGTGCACAATAGGACTACAACTTCATGTGATTCTGAGATAGACTGAGGGTATGGATGACATGAAAAGTCAAGAGTTACGAGGAATGGTCGACACAGGTTGATAGACATCATTTGAACAAGAGCATGAGACATATGGAAGGCTCTTGCAACATAGACTTAATGATGAAACTTTGAGATGCAGGAGGCATCAATCAAACTCTCCACGGGGACTGGAAGAGTAACCAGTCGGAGGAGTAAACTCTATGTAACAAGCTCAACTTCCTAAGTTTGTTCTAAACCCAAAATTATGATGATAAGTGGACTCAAAAAACAATTGTGCCATGTTCAAAGGTGACACGACTATTGTCAATATAAGATAATACTCTCTTCCCGCCCATCTTTTGTTGTTTTTTCATAGTCAAATGAATGCTGTGATACAGAGGAGGAAACGAGTGTCACAAGTAAGAAAAACTAGTTCCATCATTGGAACATACCTATGCTCAATGCAAGGAGGTGCATGCGGGAGATGGACACTCGAGGGAATCTTCCCTTCTGGGTATAGAGTGTCAAAATGCAAAGGATATAAACAAGGATCTACATGGTTGAGGATGCAAACTGCTGAGGTAAACGACTTATAACACAAAAGCAAGAACTGACAATTGGCTCAATACTGCAAGCAAGGGCATGAGATGCAATCACAACTTAACACAAAAAAATGTCATTTTTCGTAATATTATTCTACTTGGGTTTAAAAAGGGATAAAATTGCACCAAATGGATGTCCTTTCAAATCCAATTTACGAGTGTGAAAGAGACAAGTTCACTCGGTAATCTTTTCGCTTTTTGAAAACAAGTTGGAAAAGAGGTTAACCAAGACTCACGATATTTCAAATAGAATTAACAAGTGTGAAAGAAACAAATTCACTCGACAATATTTTCTCTTTTTAGACGAGTCGTAAAATAGCTTAACTGAGACTCGTTGAGGGGTTTCTAAGAGGCATGTCATGGGGGAGGCCAAGGCTCCTTTGCAGGGTTTCTGTGAAAGGTAATCATCTTATGAATAGCTGACACAAGCTTGGGAAAACCCAAATCTCTCCAAGTTGAGGAGGATAAATTGCTAGCAGAGGTTACCTTCTCCATGATATATCGGATAATGTCTCTTAATTGAAAGGGCATAGGAGGAGGCATTGGATACCCCATAAGACCATCCCAATCAAAGGGGACCTCTCCAGGACTTGCAGGGAGAGTTCTTGGGGAGAGTAAAACTATCTCTTGTTCAAAAGGTGCAACATTAGAAATGATAATGACATGGTTTAAGGATGCATCACTCTCCAAAAGAAGAGTTGGATTGACCGGAGATTGCATTGGTATGACCACTTCTTCAACCATTGGTTGAATAGGATGTTTGACAACAAGTCCTGGAGACGCATCACCCTAAAAAATGGAAGTGTGGTCAGGTGATGATTGCATCAGCATGACTGTCGTGTCAATCAAAGGAGAAAAAGAGTATTGGGAAACCAAAGACGACTCAGAACCCGAAGGGCCCCTTGGTGAGAACCACACTTCTAGTATCCCAGCAGTAGCAGGACACAAATGAGTAAATTTGATCTCCTTCGCAAGTCCTGCAAAAGAACTTGGGATTACATCTTACACGTCTAGGCTTCTCAATCATATGAATTCCCCCAACGTCATTTATAATAGTTGGCAACATGCTCTCAGCGTGTTTGGAAGAGGTTGGAGATTCATCTCCCACATGATGTACAAAGGTTGGAGACGTGATGTAGGTATGACTCATGGCGACTAAAGTGATGCTTCCAGCATGACTTGCAGTGGCTGGTTGTGAGTCTTCAACACGAATTACAGAGGTCGTTGACCAATCTTCAACATGACTAGCAAGGGTTGGTGATGGAACTCCAGTATGACTAGCAGTGACTGGATTGGTGGCAACAGTGAGTTGTGGCATTTGAGACCACGGTCCTGAGAAAGACTATTTTTGAGACATTGCAGGCGAGGAAGGGTCCTGGTTTACACCCTGTCCCTGTCCGGAAAGGTAGTATCCTCCCCCTAATTGATCCATAGAGGTTTGTCTAGGCATCATCATTGAAGACGATATTTGTGAAGAGACAAAATTATGATGATAAGGATTATTCAAGTTAGGATATATGTTTCCCCCATGTGAAGGGGTTCTATGAAGAGGGTGGCCCGTACCATAAAACTGGTTCCCTTCGTATGAAATACTAGAGGATATATGGGGACTCGCCATGGGAAAAATGTTCATAGGAACTAGCATGGCGGACTAAGGATACACGGACAGGGTGTAATAAGTATAATAACTACCCATATGAGTACTATCTCCTGGAAAAGCATGGCTAGGACTGGATCCATAAGAGGGGAGATTCCAACCTCCCACAATGAGAGTTAGTTGAGGGGCATGACTCCTATCAAATGAGGACGTGGATAGCAGAGTCATCATGCCCCCAGATCCAATACTAGGATTCATATAAGTGGGTCAGGGAGAGGATGGAAAGGGTGAAGGAACATGTGGAATATCGATAGGAAAATGATTAGAGACCCAAGGCATGGACTGAGTGTCATAATTTTGCATACCATTATGAAAAGCGAACGGATTCATCCCCATGAAATGAGTGAACATCATTGGGGGGTAGCGGTAAAGGAGGGAGTCACAAGAACTCCATGGTCCATGATAATGATAACTCAAGGCATGGTATAACATCTCAAAGGTCTACTAATAATCAAAGAGCACACCGAAAATAATCAAAATGCCAATATGCACATAAAAAGCATAAAGTGGCTAAAAGGGGGCCTCCCTCTCTAAAGTAGGTATGCCTTGCCCAAGAGGGGCCTGATACTCCTCTGTTAAATATCAGAGGTAACATAATCAATTATAAGGGCCCTTGTGGACTTAACAACCAGTCAGTTAGATCCCCCCGGAGAGGTAATCCTCCATAAAGGTTATGTATTGTCTAACCCTTATCTGACCCAGGGTACCTGTAGAATAACCCATGAAAGTAACATATGTGGTACCTAAGTCAAGCAACTAAGAAACCATGATATAACTGATGCACAAGCGAACAGTCGTAAGTCAGGTCCACCGTATGGGCAGGGTAGAAAATCCTAAAACCTTGAAAGCACCGCCTCTCACAGAGGTAAGGGTATTAGCAATATCCCCATATACGAATCGATCCCTAGAAATATATCTGATGCTAAGAAGGTATCAGGGGGATATCCCTTCAACCAACCTCACACAACCTTGTGCTTAACTTCAATGAAAGAGGAGCCTCCTGATATTACCAATTATACAATGGTTTTATCCACTCCCTTAGTCAGACACATATGTTGATTTAATAGCCTTTGAGAAGTTTACTCACAAAATCCTATTCCAAGGCTCTAAATCCTAAGCTAGTTTTTAAACCCTAGATAAATAAAATCATTACTAATCAATTTTAAACTATAGCGTTACTTTTAGTGGCCTTGCTTACTCAAAAAAGGTGCAGTCGTGAAAATAGTGATGTTATGACTCAACAAGTAAAATGAATAAATATAAATACAATGCAAAGTCCTAACTTCAATTTTCAATAAATGATATGCTTTCCAAAATGAAATTCTCAATTCAGTTCTGCAACTCTAAATAAAAATGAAATCTTTCTTTACATGAACTAAGATAAATGACAAAGACTCAAGAAATAAAAAAATGCCAACAATGCAAAATTCCTAATATTTTTGTATTTTCAATATAAGAGAATGAAAATGCAAGGACTAAACATCATCTTGATAAAAAAACTCTATTGTATGTAAACAGAGACAAACCAAGTAGTATATCAAGGAGAAAAACACCCATCCAAATATGCAAGGACAATCAAATGAAAAAGATGTTGAGAAAGGAACCGCCCAAAAATTCAACCAAAGAAAGGTTTATTGTCATTCCACAGACACTTAACATTCATAACAAAGGCCCAAGAAGACTCAACAATCATCAAAACCTACCCAACAACCTCAAACCCAACAACCAAGAAACAAAGGATGATGTAAGTGACTGTTCAAGGGAAAAACATGTATATATGCATCTTGCAGAAGTACAACATGCATATGTACGCGAATGTCAGGCAAAAACCTGCGTATATCTGTCAAAACACAACCAGGCTAAGGAGAAAGTTAAGAAACTCAGACTCAGAGTGAACAGAGGTTGTCAAACAATCATACAACAAGAAACTTCAATATAAACGAGAGCAATCTAAGGAGAAAAACACTCCAAACCCCGAAAAAGAAGATTTTATTCCCAGTATGGTCGCCAATTTTGTTACGACGAAAATCTCTCGATGACTAGGGGTAAACCACAACAGATAGAAATGACTACAGAAATCAACTCTAATATCAAGTATGATATATAAACAAATATGCTAGCAAGACAAGCTAAAAGGCCTACCTCGTCCAAACGTTCGATGAAGTCCATCGTTGAGCACTTGACCCAAAGCAATACACTTGCAACTAGTCCTCAACAACCAAGAAACACAATCATATGGTGATAATATATAATGTTATCACATTTAATACCATAATCCATCAACATTCATAATAAATACGCACATGGAATAACAATTCAAATATTTGCAAGATATTAATTGGATGAGAAAATAGTATTTCTATTAGAATGTAACCAACAAAAGTGAATAAATTACAAAATTCCGTGTCGGCACAGTTTGGAATTGAGAAACTAAGTCCCTTCTAGTTGGGCCTCCACCACTTCAATCCTTCACCAAAGGAAAGCTCATATAAGAGAAACAATGAGGTTCTCAATCATGTAGGGAAGAGCTTGGGGGTTGAACAATGTGTTCAAACTTAAAGGACAAAGGGATGCAAACTCAATTTGAAGTGAATAATTTCTCATGAGTAACTTTTCTCTCAAAGTTGAATTCTTATTCTCTTTTCCATAGCTCGGATTTGTCCCATTTGTAGCCTTCAAGTGGAACTGAAGGGTCGATTCGGAACGTATCCAGTATATGGAAGGTCAAGGATCATGGATCCCATGACGTGACATGGAAACCCGATATCATTTTTTAGTTTTGGGCACAAATCATGATGTACGCCACTGTAGTGGTGCAACCTGCATATACACATGTTGTAATATAGGTAGGGCAGGTATATGTGGAAAAATCATGTTTTTAGCTATGGGATTTGCAAAAGGGGACTTCAAGTCTACATAGGAAAATGGAAAAACGCCCCCTGTGCAAGATTGCCATTATTTTAAAATACAAATCTAAATATTAAAACAAAAGCACTTTAAAAACTAACTATTGAATTTAAAGAACAACACACATTTAAAAATATATATATTAAATTAAAAAAAAAAAATAAACAAAAAGAATAAATATTAAAAAAATGTTATTAATAAAAAAAAATTATAAAAATGAAAAGAATTGAATTAAAACATAAAATAAGGGGCCCTGAGGTGTAGGGTAGTCGGTGATGGAGTGTATTGTTAAGGCACTTTGTTATGTGAAGTCACCAATTCGAAACCCTAGATTACCTTGTGTGTCGCGTATGAGGAATCATGGGAACACATGAATCCTAAAATGGTAGCAGTCAGATAATACGACCTTGTTTCACGTGAGTACATGCTCGACTAGTTGTTGATTCTGACAGTCACAAAAAAATACGTAAAAAGAGGGTTTTTTTGGGCAAGATTGGCATCTTGCAACCCCACAATTTTGGGCGATGCAAAACATCGCCTCCTCTTCTATTATCTTTGTTTAATTCTTTTTGTTTTTATTTTTAATTTAATGTTTTTACTAATATTTGTGATTATTATTACTATTATTATTATTATTACTATTATTTGTTAATGCCTTTTTAAGAATTATTTTGTCTATTTTAAAATAAATTTTTATTTTTATTTTTTATATTTAGTGTTTTTTTCAACAAGGGAATTTTAATATATATATATATATATATATATATATATATATATATATATATATGATGATGATGATGATGAGGATGAGGATGAGGATGAGGATGAGGATGTCCACTGAGACTGAATTGGTCTGTTAGACCTTAAGAAGGTAAGGGATTACTCACAACTCTTTAGAATTTTGTTTATGTGCTTGAAAAGAAGTAAGATGAGCTTTCCAAGATCACCATAGTTTTTTGAGTTAAAAGGTTAGGAAGGATGGTAGTGTGACAAATATTTTGAAATTGAGATCTAATCTGGGTATAGGGTGGAAAATATAAGAGAAAGTGTTTTTCATATTTAACCCTCTTAGTGTCACAAAGGTGACTCACTCTTTCCTCCCAGGGTGTTTTAGGAATTTACCAATGCCCCGTTTCACTATGGAGCCCAAAAGAATTTGTTCTTATTTTAGCAATGTTTATTTTTTTCTTTACACTTGTCAAAACAAAGAGATAATTTTGATCTTCTATATTAGGGTTGATTACCTCCTTTAATACCTTAATTTTCTTTTTTCCTTTGACTCTTTATCAAACCACATTTTCTCCTTAAATTTTGATTTAATAATATTTTTAATAGTATCCTTATTCTGCAAAATGGTCTCTTTCACGATTCCCTAATGGCTTAGCCAAGACTGGGCATATTTATGCCATCCCCGTTGAATCAAATGTGGTTATGGATGGAGTTTGAAGCAATTTGAGGAAGCCTCTTGTCATCCATATTGTTTAACTTTTTCTTATACCTTAGGTATCTAGACATAGTCATGCTCTCAATGGGGGAAAGGATTGCCTCTAAGAGGAGGATAGGATAGGGTGTATTTCCTTTAATCTTGAGGTTATAGGTTATAAAATTCTTTTGGATTTTCTCTATCTTTCTCCAAAATTCTCAAGAGATACTGTATCCCCAAACTTCACATCCATATAGAATAACATGAGTAGCTATATATATATAATGTTTTCCTACATATTTTAAATATCTTTATATTTAGTTTTTTTTCTTAATTTTTTTTTAATTCCCCTTTTTTTATTTTTTAAAAACTAGTTGTAACACCCCATTTATGATCTCCTGATTAACTTTAATTAATTATGATTAACAATTGTTTTATCTTTGTATGGAAATAAATTACAATGCCAAGGTATTCTAAACATTGTAAATGTATTGCCCAAAGGGGTTGGATCAGATGGTGGAGGGCAAGGATTTTTTCACAGTTGGGCAAGGTTCAATTGAGCCTAACCTGAAGCCATGGGGGCACCTTGAGGTAGTGGTCAAACATGTGGTTGCAACCAGAGATATTATATTAAATGATATCGTGACTCGTGCGCACATAAGTGGATCAAATCCCACCCCCATGTCCTTCAATTTCTTTGTCCCCATGGTGTAGAGAAGTAGGCAAGGGAGTGCACTATTAAGGCACTCAGTAAGTGAAGTCACTGGTTCGAAACCTATGGGGACACCTCAAATCCATCCATGTTAAGGGATGGTGTGGTCTGGGACAGATGAAATCCCTGGGTGATTTTGACGAATTATATGCCCCTGGGTCATGGCATCTCAACTACATGCCAATCCCGCAAGTCAAGGTTATTTAGCTAACAAAAAAAAAACATTGTAAATGTATTATCATTTAATAAAGAAATCCAATCCTTGACTTATGGGTGGAGAAAAAGTATTGTCCATGATACCATGAGAGGGATTAGTTAGCGAGCATAGAAAGGTGGGGGGGGATCATCATGCAAATAAATCCCAATTCACCCTTTCTAAATTATTTTGGGAATAATAAATGAATTCCCTTTTCCTAAAATCAAAGCAAATAAGTTATTGAGAGTGGGTTGGTAGTTGAAAAACCACCCACCCATAATGGCTACATGTATGTAGTACTGGCTGGATAACTGGAGACTATAAACAAAGGGTACAAAAATACCACCTTGACCCACAAGTCCCTCCTAGAAGAAGAAAGAAAGAGGACAGGTCAAGAAGATTCAATAAAAAGGAACAATAGAAATGCACAGGTGCATGATAAAATAGATTGAGTCAGGGGAAAGATTGAGGGGGAGAGGGGAATGCATGAACAAGAGGAGAGAAAGAAGGGAATGTGAAGAGAATGCATGAGTAGAGAAGATAGATAAATAAATCAAGAGAACACAAGTGGTGGGACAAAGAACCCAAACTCGAACCAAGATAAGAAGGTCACTAACTTGATGCAAGAGGAGTGATGGAAATGACTCCCTTGTGCTAAGATAAAAATTTAGTTGGAAAAGCATTTGAGAAACCTCACGGAGGCATGGTGAGTGTAGAGAGTTTTCTGTCGGCAGGTTTCTATGAAGGAGATTGTCCTTCACACTGTTAATTTCTCCAAGAAATTGAAATTTTCCCTAGTGGTATCATGGTTTGTCACAAGGTTGAACAGGCTGTAGACAGGACTAGTGCAGATGAGCTTATGGTTGGGTAGAAAATAGCTCACCCTCACTCATATTGCTTGGTCAATAAATTATGAAAAATAAGTCTCTTTGCATATTTTCCTTTTTTTTTGTAAGATGTTAAATGTTCATATGCTTAGCGATTATTGAACTCCCGTCAATCTTGAATTCTTTAATCTCATAAAGATAAGTATGGGAGCGAGATTCCAAAGAATTCTCCATTTTAAGCAAGGGGTTGGTAAGCCTAATTTGTAGAGAATCTTGATCATCAAATCCTCCTTCATGCTCAAACTCCTTACTTTTGTCATACTGATTATGAAAACCTAAAAATCAGGAAAATCAGATTTCGGTGTGGAATTGTGACCTAGAAGAATTGTTGGGTCAATGACATCATGCTGATGTGGAGACACATTTCAGTGGTGTGATAGTAACATCGTGCACTTCTATGGTGGTGGGCCACAGAGGTATATGCTATAGATTCAAGTGTGAAGGGTAAATATGGACTATGCGTAGGATAATGAAAATTGATCTTGGTTGTCTGTTAGAGGTCAGTGGTCGGGTGGGCCAGGTTCAGGAAATTATTCTAAAGAGAGGAAGCTCGATATCCTATAATTGAGTACCAGGTGTTGGCCTAACATTGGAAGTCGAATTCAAGGAGGCCCATTCGACCCTTTTGACATGTTTAAATATCGTGCAAATTTAAGTATGAAAGGAATGAGGATCGTCAATCATGGTCAATCCTCAATCATTGGATCCTTTGGAGAAGCGGCTTTAGAAGGATCCATTCAAAATGTCCAAAGGTGATTTTTTCATTTTTTAAGAGATTAATTCAACTGAGTTAGCCATCGTGCATATTTGAGCATAAAATATATAAGGGCCATTAGATTGAGAAAATCTTAGTAATTGGATCTAGCAGAGTACCAAAGACCCTACTAAAGATTGGGAATTTTGGGAACCCACAGTGATCTAGACAGGCACCCACCATTCAATACATCAGAAAAGTATGTTGTCTCGAAAGGACCAGATGTGGAATAGAATGCCATGTCATATACTGATTCATATGAAACATCATCAAATGGTGACGTGAGTGCCATGTCAAGAAAGTGATAGGTGGAGACCCATCATTGGGTACATGATAGAAAGGAATAAATGAATGTGTGAAGGCCATGTGGAATTTGGGTACAAGTGGGACCCATAGTCACCATTGGTAAGTGTTGAGGAATAGACCAAGTGACAAGGTTAAATATTGACCATCCATCAAGTGCTGAGATTTGGTCCTGATCATTTTCTAGAGATCAATGGTTAGGAAACGTTTCAAAGGAACGAACCCGATAACTTTGAGGGTTTTGGATTTTAGGAAAAAATGTGAAATGGGTTAGGTTGGTATTCCATTGGGAAAAGTACAATGGAGGGAGTCCTTCAGTGTTGTGGACTTTGGGTTTCATAAGGATTTTTTAATACATTAAATTTGCGTTCAAATGGAAAATCCTGAATGCAAATGCCTGAAACTAGTGTTGCAAACTGTAGATTTTGAGAGGAAATTGTGACTTGGTAAGTTGTCATGCATGAAAAATATTTTTCGATAGCATGTGCCCAATAAGGTTGTGGGATTCAGGTTGTAGAAGAATTTGAGAACATGTTTTTGTTTCCACCCCAATGGGAAAATCCTGATAGCATGGGCCCGATAGTCTCGCGGGCTACAAACTTTGAAAAGATTTAAGAGCTTTACCAATTGGAAATTCCGATGGGATTTGTCCAATAAAGATCTTGATAGTATTGCAAGACTTGGAATCCAAAATATCTATGTATGAGGGTATAACACTAGGAAACATCATCCAACAAGTGTAAAAGAGGTCCATATGGATGCCAATAGACTAGTGACGTCGACTGGCACATGTGGAGTCGGTCAAAGCGGACATGATGACATCATCATAACAAAAAATTCAAAAGGGAATATCTTTTTGTCCAGAGCTTGTAAATTCTAACCTTGTACAATGTCTATTGTAAATAGATATTCAAAAAAGAACAAAAAATATACAATGGCAAATACAAACATTACATAGAGATTTTTCCCCTGGAAACCCAAACCGGGAAAACCAACATATATTATATTCATTCATTGTGTTACATTGTTTACAATACAATATACATATAGGAGCCAGCGACATCCAAAACTCTAACCCAATGACCTGGATTAGTCCAAAACCCTAATTCCTTAACCGGAAATAGAAAACCATCGAAAAAAACCATGTGCTGAAAAAACCACCTAAATACATGACATGTTTCCCGAGGTAGGTGTCACGTTTCCCTAGGCAAAAAAAAAAATCTGGGGGTGCTGCCCCCCTGCACCCCCACTCTAACCCCCCTACATGCCTTTCGCATATGCTTAGACACTACTACTCGTGCAAATAATATAACACATACCCAACTTTCTCCCACTTGTTGTTTTCTTTGCATGAGTGGCTGCCATGTATTCAGATTTTGTAGTTGAAAGTGCCACTACAGCCTGTCTTTTGCTCATCCAACTTATTGCTCGTCCAAACAGGTTAAACACATACCCACTTGTAGATCTCCTACGATCCAAATCTCCAGCCTAGTCTGCATCCACAAAGCCATGTATATCGACCACTCTGTCCAATCCTGGTCTTCCTTCGTAGCACAATCCATAGCTAGAAGTGCCACGCAAATACCTGAAAACCCTTTTTACGGCTGTCCAATGCTCCTTCCATGGTTTTGACATATACCTACTCAAAACTTCCACTAAATGTGCAATGTCCGGTCTAGTAAAAACCATTGCATACATCAAACTGCCAACTGCACTTGCATATGGAACATGAGACATGTCCTCCTCTTCTTCATGTGTCTTGGGACATTGATCTGTAGATAACTTTACACCAATAGGAACAAGAACCTTGACCGGTTTACATTCCTGCATATTAAACCTCTGCAATATTGTCTCGACATATTTTCTCTGATTTAACCAGAGTTTCCTCTTTTTTTGATCTCTTTTAATTTCCATGCCCAAAATAAAATTTGAAGCACCAATATCGTTCATGTCAAATTTAGAGGACAACTGAGTTTTCACATCCTGGATAATCTCCTTATTGTTTCCTATTAGCAACATGTCATCCACATACAAGACCAAATAAATCAAATGATCACCAATTAATTTAGAATACACACAGTGATCCTCTTTGCTTCTTGTGAAGTCAAGTCCCATCATATAAGTATCAATTTTTTGATACCACATCCTTGGTGATTGTTTTAAACCATACAGGGACTTTTTCAACTTGCATACTAGCTCCTTCTTTCCTTTCACAGCATAACCTTTTGGTTGCTTCATAAAGATTTCTTCTTCCAGATCCCCATGCAGGAATGTTGTCTTCACATCCATCTGTTCTACTTCAAAATCAAATGCAACAGCAACAGATAACATAAATCTTATAGAGTTTAACTTGGCAACAGGAGAAAAAATCTCACCAAAATCAATTTCCTCAACCTGGGAATAACCCTTTGCTACTAACCGAGATTTGTATTTCTCCACTTTTTCCTTCTGCATTCAACTTCTTTTTAAATACCCATTTTCCACCAATGGGATTTCTTCCAGTTGGCAACTCCACTAGATCCCAAGCCTCATTCTTATCCAAAGATGTCATTTCTTCTTCCATGGCCCTTTTACAGAGATTTCCATCCTCTGAATCCACTGCCTCCTTGACAGTTCTAGGATCATCATCAGTAATAGACAAAGAAAATTTTGAACGAAAATCAGATGGACTATACCTTTTCGGTAGCCTTCTTTCTCGATCTGATCTTCTCAATATTGGAGTATGAGGATCTTCTTCCTCTGATTCATGTTCTTTTGTAGAGTCTGTTTCATCATACTTTAAATCAAACTCTATCTTCTCTAGTTCTTCCATACTTGGTAGGACTTCATGTTTAACAACATCCTTCATTTCTCTAAATACCACATCTCAGCTATACACTACCTTCTTAGTTTCTGGGTTCCAAAGATTATAACCTTTGAGACCATCTTTATATCCAATAAAGATACATTTTTTAGCCTTCTTATCCACCTTACTCATGTTTTCCTTTGGAACATGACCATATGCATCGCAGCCAAATACCTTAAGATGTGTGAGAGAAGGTTCCTTACCAGTCCATACCTCTTGTGGAGTCTTGTCACCCAACGTTGATGAGGGTGATCTGTTGACCAGATAACATGCAATACCCATTGCCTCTACCCAGAATTCTTTCCCTAACCCGACACCACTGAGCATGCACCTTGTTTTTTCCATCAGTGTCATGTTCATCCTTTCTACAACTCCATTCTGCTGAGGTGTATATGGAATAGTTTTTTTCCTTTCTATACCACACTTCTTACAGAATTCTTCAAATTCATTCCCGCAGAACTCTCCGCCATTATCTGTTCTCAACACCTTAATTCTTTTCTCTGTTTGATTCTCAACAATAGACTTAAACTCTTTAAACCTGTCAAAGACTTTGGATTTCTTCCTGAGGAAATATATCCAAGTTTTCCTCAAGAATTCATCTATAAATGAGACATAATACACAAATTTTCCCAATGATGGGACTGACACAGGTCCAAAAACATCACTGTGAACTAGTTGTAAAATTCCTTCTGCCCTCGTTGCACCAGAGGGGAATCTTACCCGATTCTACTTCCCATATAGACAATGTTCACAGAAATCAAAATCCAGAGAGTCGTTAGACATACCTTCAACCATACCTTTACCGTGTAGTAGCCAAAGACCCTTCTCTCTGATATGCCCCAGTCTTTGATGCCACAACATAACCTTTTCTCCAGAGATTATAGGAGTTCTTTCTTCTCCAACTCCAATATCAAGAACAATGGAGCTATTACACCCATCACTAATAGTGCTTCCTAGAAGCTTATACAGAGTTCCAAACTGAATTCCCTTCATCAACACCATTGTTCCTCGAACCATCCTACAAGTTCCCTTTTCAAAAATTGTTTTTACCCCTACATCTTCCATTTTTCTTACAGAAATCAAATTTATGGCCATACCTGGGATGTGTAGAACACCAAGAAATGTTCTAATCCTTCCATCTATGAGTCTCAACTTGACCCTTCCTCTTCCTATGATTCTAGTTATCAAATCATTACCTAAGAAAACATGACCTCCATCATACTTTTCATATTCACAAAACCACTCTTTTTGGGGAGTCATATGAAAGGGTGCACCAAAGTCAATCAACCATGCCTCATGATCTGCATTTGTGCTTGAAGAGGCCATGTACACATCCCCTCCTTCTTCCTTGGAGGTCTTTTCTTCTGTAGAAGAAGATTCTTCAGATCCCTTCTTTTTCTCAACTTTGGAGCTACACCGCTTCTTGTAGTGCCCTTCTTTTCCACACCTCCAACATACCCTTACAAACTTTCCAGGAGATTTAGATATACCCTTAGACTTAGATCTCCCACTTGAGAAAATAGATCTATTTCTTTCCTGGGAACGTCCTCTTGCAAATAATGCGTCTGTGCTATGTCCTTCCATATTCTTTCGTCTCATCTCCTCCAACAACAAGGATGAGACAACTTCTTCAAACTTCAAAGAAGTTGTATTACTACCTATGGCCACAACCAGACTATCCCACGAGTCTGGTAAAGAACACAACAAACGGATACATTTATCTTCCTCTGAAATTTTAATCTCAACAGATACTAACTGACTTACCACAATATTGAAGGCGTTCAAATGCTCTTCCACCGAGTCTCCATCTCTCATCCTCAAGTTATACAACTTCTTTCTCAGGAATAGTTTATTTACCAGGGACTTAGACTGATACAACTTCCCCAAATTTTCTCATAAATCCTTGGCTGTAGCTTCTTCTGACACATTCAGTAACACTGAATCGGAGAGACATAGTCGGATTGTGCTCTTTGCCTTCTGATCCATCTTTTTCCAGTCATCTGCAAAAGTTCCTATAGGTGCAGTACCTGGATCTACCGTGATCCATTGATCTCTATCCACCAAAAGATATTCCATCTTGAGCTTCCACGGCTCAAATCTTTTCCCATTAAAATTTTCAATCTCCATCTTCGAATTGCTTGCCATTTCTTTTCACCTGAAAAACAATACCGCAAATCTCCCATTGTAACAAGGCTTATCACAGTCCTGAGCCAAACCCTTGACCACAAAGGCGTCCCCCTGAAGCCAATAAAGCTTTGATACCAAATGTAAATTCTAACCTTGTACAATGTCTACTATAAACAGATATACAGAAAAGAACAAAAAATATACAATGGCAGATACAAACATTACACAGAGATTTTTCCCCTGGAAACCCAAACCAGGAAAACCAGCATATATTATATTCATTCATTGTGTTACATTGTTTACAATACAATATACATATAGGAGCTAGTGACATCCAAAACCCTAACCCAATGACCTGGATTAGTCCAAAACCCTAATTCCTTAACCGGAAATAGAAAACCATCAACAAAAACCATGTGCTAAAAAAACCACCTAAATACATGACACGTTTCCTAAGGTAAGTGTCACGTTTCCCAAGTCAGAAAATGTTTTTGAATGGTTGGCCAACTTGGTCTCGGTGAGAAAAAAGAATGGAGAAATTAGACTTTGTGTTGATTTCTAGAATCTGAACAGAATTTCTAAAAAGGATAATTACCCTTTACCCAAGATGGAGCACATATTACAAAGGGTGACAGTTGCGGCCAGGATGTCCATGATTGATGGTTTTTCTGGTTATAATCAGATTTCTATTTTACCGAAAGATAGAGAGAAGATTGTCTTTACCACTTCTTGGGGTACGTTTATGTACGCCAAGATGCCCTTTGGTTTGATGAACGCAGGGGCTACCTTTCAACGAGCTATGGACATAGCATTTATTGGAGAGAAGGACAAGTTTTTTGTTATCTATTTAGATGACATAAGGGTGTTCTCTAAATCTGATAAAGAACACTATGATCATTTAAAAATGGTCTTCTTGAAATGCAGAAATTTTGGTCTCTCTTTGAATCTAAAAAGATCATTGTTTGTTGTTGGAGCGTCCCTTGTTTTTTAGCCTGTCACAATTTTCATTTTGATGCTTGAAATCTAAAGATGGTTTTCTTTTTCCCTCCAAGATATCGATGATCTCTGAAGCTTGATCACGCAAGCAGCGATGATTTTTCTACTCTCGAAACAAGTCCTACCTTTCGTAAAAATGTTTCCTCTTTTTGTTCTACTTCGGGATCTCGAAGGTCGGATACTATAATTCATGTAATCTCCATATCCCAAGTCACGAAATGGCAAAATCATGTTAAATTTCCACTCAAGATAGTAACAAGGGTAAATTTTTCCCTAACTCCTGATTAAGCATCGTCGAGGTTTCATGCCTCAGCGTTCGCCAAACCCAATTTTTTATTATCACAACCCCGATAGCCGAGGAAACGAGGTCCTTTTGAATAACCCATGTCAAGGATTAAAGGTAAAAGATAATAGTGGTAAAAGTTGTTTTCGGCGTCTCGCCACTCGGCAGTATCTTTTTCGAAGGTTACAGCATCTAAACCCTGACTCACGAATTCACGATGCAATTATAACTTGATTAATTAATCACTTAATCCAAGGTTATCTTCCCTTTTAATTAAGTCATGATTATCGCGATCTCGCGATTTCGCAGCTAGGCATGTAAATCTCCCATAAACTTATCTTCGAAGCTCCGAGTTGTGATATGGCGAATATAATAATTATAAAATTAATCAAGCCCCAAATCGCGATTACCTTTAATTAAACCAAAATCGATCTTCGCAGTCTCGGGAGTTGGAGACTCAAAATGTTAAAGGAAAATCCTCGATATAACGAGTAGCGAGATATTGATTAACGTTGGCGAGATTGGATTAATTAAGCTAAATCAAGACATATCACGCGTTTCGATGCTTGCACGATTCACGAGGAATCCTTTTCTCTCCATACGCCAACTGACTTTTAAACCGCCAAAATTTATGACATTAATGAGGAAATAGGGTAAATCTATGAATATAAGATCGGATTTTTACTGCATAAATTTATTTCTAATTATGATTTGACAGGCTTGTTTTGAAAGGTACCGAGTTTTCAAATATATGTAAGAGTTGCGCTTCATTATAATGAATGTATTTTCATAGCACGCAGAGCTCATCACTTCTGAGTAAACTGACTTTTGTATGTATACGCAGTTCTATCGTAGAAGAGGTAAAACGCAAGCTTCAGCCATGGCTCCATGGAAAGCAGCAAAGGCGAATGTTGAGGTTTCAAGACAAGGCTAAGACAATGTCTCCGATACTTCGCCCCAAAGTATCGACTCGGTCCCGAACTGGTCACATGTTTCAGATATTCTGCAAGCAGAATTAGTGGATTATTTCGATGACTTCGATGACAATGAAAGAGATGATTTAACCACCAAGTACAAAATAGTCATCCAATCCAGAATGCACAGAGTAGCAGCCAGACCGCGGTTGCTTCCATATTATGACATGGTCCGATGGGCATTGGATCATGTGGACATGCCGACTAGGACTATCCTGAACGAGCAGAAAGTCACCATCGGGACTTTCAGGCCGGAACACCTGCAATCCATGTATAAGTTGCCCGCGACGTCCGACCACGTATATGGCACTGAGTTCTTTGAGGAGTTCAAGGAGAAAGAATGTGTACAATATGATAAAACCATGGCCAGTTTGATAACGGATTGGGTTTCGAACACAACGAAGTTCAGAGCTGATAACCACGACATATATTCAATCGCTTATTTAGAGTCGCAGTACAAATATGTGGCCATGATGACATGCCGGTTATATGGGAAAGAGGACACAATGCACTTTTTCCTTGCGTGGGTGCCTTTAATATTTCAGGTCGCAGAAGGCATTTCCTTTAATTGGGCAAGGATGCTTTCAGATAGCTTGACTAATCGGGTCACAGAGTATCGGGAGCAGAAGGAAAATGGGAGGTCGTCCTCATTCTTCATGTCCACATATATTATGGACGCAATTTGTTCTATGACACCATTTCCATTAATGAGTTGGGGTTGGACTCCGGCCGAAGACAAACCCATCCATGTATATCATGAAAAACTATGGGAAAACATAGCAGAAAATTTCGCATATGAAATTTTTAACTGGGTGATGGTGCCCCTGCATGTCGCCATTTTTGGTCACCCTCCACCTCGTATCTCGGACAGCATAGTGACAAATCTAAGCAGCATAGTGGACTGGTACGTGGAGGCAGAATTTTCATACCTCAGATTTTTCAGGGCTTCTGTTCCCTCGCATGCGCTGCCATTGTTCATTCCTGACAAGTTGGCTTGTCGCGAGGTCGCCCAGCAGACGGTAATTGGTGGTGTAAGTAAAGAGCTCAAAGGGTACTCAAAGAAGGTATGGTCTTTTTTTCCCATTCGTTTGAATTCTTATTCTTTATTAGATTTCGGGCATGCCAAAGCCGAGGCTGCAACCCTGGAAGACCTAAATTTGGTCTCCATCGAATACAAGAAGCACGATCCACAGAGGGTCGTGAGCAATCATTTGGCTAATTGCGGGCTCAAAAGATTTGAGCATGAGAATTCACCCTCGGATGACATTTTCCGAGGAGCGAGGTCCTATGAAGAAATTCTAGCCCAGATTCAATCCTTGGCACCCGTGGAAAGAGCTGATGTGTTGAAGTTCCATGAACACCGACGTAGCTGTCTTCCAGTTGTGTTGCGAGGTGAGGGTCCAGGTGTTTCGGAGACAAAAAAGAAGGATGCTGAAGGTTCTAAGGATGCAACTCCTGACCAGGGAAAACACCAGGATGAGGGGGAACAAACAAAGAATCTGGAAGTAGAGAAAAAGACTCCAGACCCGTCGAAGAAACAGAACCCGGAGACAGAGATAAAGACTCCAGAACCACCAAAGAAGCAGAACCCAGAGACAGAGATAAAGACTCCAGAACTGCCAAATAAGCAAAATCCAGAGACAGAGATAGATACTCTAGGAAAATATGCGAAGCAGATCAGAGAACCCATCACATCAGTCACCCCCTTGCAATCGATGCAGGGAAACATCGATGCACGATGTATTTTCAACGAAGAGCTGAGGCCCATAAGAGTAGAATAACTCCCTCCGAACGAGTTTTTCTTTGATAAAAAGAGGAAAGCAGTAGTAAAAAGGGAATTCTACCAGGAAGGAGAGTCGACTACCAAGAAGTATAAAATTATGACCGAGGGAAAGGATAAAAAGAATGAGAAATTCGCCACTAAAATAGTAGGCACACTAGGAGCATACGCCTCGGCGAATCAATTCTCAGTCGGTCTCCTAAAAAACCAACTTAAAAGAAAAAATTGCCTAATTAAGACCCTTGAAGCCAGACTGGCCAGAACAGCGGAGAATGCTAGAGATCAAGCGAGCTTGGGAATGGAGCAGGCTATATTGGCCGATAAAAATGAAATAGAGATGCTCAAACCTAAGCTTGAGCAAGCAAAGCTGGTGGTCCGAGATGGTCGGATGCAAGCGATCCAGTAGAGGAATTTGATCGAGTAGCTGCAGGCTAGGGTGGAGATCGCCAAGAACAGAATGATAGACATCAGGATGTTCAAATCCCAGACGATCGAGATTCGGAGCAGAATCTTTTCGGCACAACAAAATTTTCTCGCCAAGGTGGGAGCGATCCGGGAAAACTATCTGTTGGTTAATCAGGTTTCCGAGAACTTATCAACCAGAGAAAGGGATGCAGGAGTGGCTCGGGTCGCCTTCCAAGAGGTGGTAATAGCCACGAACAATAGGGTTTCAGGGGGTACTCCCAGGTTCGCCATTTCAGAGCAAACACGAGGAAACATTATGTTAAAGGAATGGGAGCATAACATCACCGAAGGAAAGCAACAAGCCCAAAGGATAACCAATTCCTTAGAGGAGGCGTTTAATTCTATAGACGGTGAGCTGCTGGGCATTGACAATGGAGGCAATGTTGAGGCGTTGATGCAAATGAATGTGGAACAGATATCACTTGATCTGAAGGAAAAGTAAGAAAGAGATTCGGCCAATATCTCTCAGATGACTATGGTGGACATATTCCAAGTTGATAAGTGCATGATCAAACCTAGTGCGCAACTATGCGCCATAGACATCATCGATGGACAGATGGAAGATAGGCTGCAACAGTTAGCCCGAGAATGTTACTTCTTCGAAGCCAGCTGTTAAGCAGAACCATCGCGGCTAATATCTCAGCTGGTGGAAAGATGTATCACCTGTACCGAGCTCGCGCAACGACAAACATCTGGCACCAAGTGAAGACAAAGTAGGAGAAATGGAGCGATTGCTCTCCTCTCTGTCATAACTGAAATTCTGTGACTATTGAGATTCTACCTGCTTTGTAAAATTGTATAAATATATCATAGAAAGAAATAAAAGGGCTGGACCTTTTTGTGTCATTTGTAACAGAGTTTTTTACATTTGAGAGTTAATACAAGCAGATCTGAAGATTCTCAATTCTGTCACGACTGTGTTACAAGTTTGTTTCTTTGTATTTCATATTTCATTTCATTTCATATTCATAATTGATGTGCTTCGTTATACTTTAGTACGACCACTACTATAGCGAATGAATTTTGGTTTTCTGTAATTGTTTATTGTCTTTCCTCTGCACCAGCTATTAGCGGGTGTAAGACCAATCTGCATTTTCAGAATTCTACATATATTCTCTGCTACATCGGTTATTTCCTTACATTTTCCTCTTCTGTTTATTCATGAKTTTCTCCCTTGGTGGAAGCCTTACACTATAGACAGCTAAATGTTTTTCCCCCACCTCACACCTTTGATTAAAATATAATACAGTTACGGGAAAGAACCTTTGATTTGCATCCCTATTTTATTCCTAAAATCGTAAAATCTCTTTTATACGGCCAAATTGAGACAGCACTTAATATCTCTCTGAATTTTTTCTCACTTTTACTGTTCCTCCATGACTGTCCATGTACCAACACAGCCTAATATCGAACCCGGATTATCAGACCAAACGCACATTGCTTTAAGCCTTTTCGACACAATTCTTAAAACTGCTACTAATCGGGTCGAACTGGAACGTTCATGGGAAGCCATTCAACAAGATATAACTATCCAGGAACAGTTGGAAGCTAGACAATGCCAACGTAGAAATATTCCCTAGTTTCCTTTGCCGAAGGTTGACATTTCTCTCTTCTCCATATTTTACCCACTTTCGGATGCTTTGACACTGTACTTTTAATCCTTAAGTACAGACTCAGGAACAACATTTACCATGAAGGAGGGAAAATTATTGGGGCATATTTTGTCAGCTAAAGGGGTAAGGATTGATTCCAGTAGGGTTGAAGCTATCCAAACATTGTCACTTCCTAGATACAAAAAGGAGGTTCAATGGTTTTTGGGAAAAAATAATTTTTTGAGAAGGTTTGTGTCAAATGTTGCTGAGTTAGTTAAGTATATCACAACCATGTTGAGGAAAGGTAATGAAATCAAATGGACTGTCGAGTCCCATAATTCTTTTGAGTAGATAAAGAAATCCTTGATTGAATCCCCAGTCCTTATCATCCCAGACTACTCCAAGGATTTTCTTATTTTTTCTTTCACTTCATTTGATATAGTAGCAGTTGTTTTATTGCAGAAGAACGTTGAAGGCTTAGAGAAACCCATTGCTTTTTTCAGTGGGGCATTGAGAGATGTTGAATTAAAAGATGACATCATGGATAAGCAAGCCTATGAATTAGTTAAATATCTCAATTCTTTTATGGTTTATGTGTTGCATTCAAGATTCACTACTTATGTCCCATCAACTTCTATAAAGGAAATTCTTATTCAACTAGATATAGATGGAAAAAGGAGCAAATGGATTGCTAAAATCCTTGAATTTGATCTTGATATTAAGCCTACTAAATTGTTTAAAGGCCAGGGCTTATCTAAGATGTTGGCTTAATCAAATTGCTCAACCTTGGGGGTAAATTTCATCAACTCATGTTCAGAAAATCAGCAGGTTGTATTGACTGACAAAGGTTCTCAAGAAACCCCTACATTGGCAGATTGCAGTTGGTACAAGGACGTTATATTTTTTCTTCATAAATTACAACCTCCATATGGTATGGAAAAAAACAAGGTGAGAGCCTTAAAACTCAAATCAATTAAATATTTCTTTATTGATCAAGTCTTGTATTGGAAAGACCCATTGGGAGTGCTTTTGAGGTGCCTAGACCCACAAGAAGCCCAAAAGATTATGTCTGATTTTCATGACAGTTTATGTGGGCGGCATCATTATTGGAGAACCATGGCATAAAAGACTCTCAAGGCTGGGTACTTATGGCCTAGTCTATTCGTCGATGTTTCTGCTAAGATCAGAGCCTATGTTAAATGTCAGAAATTCTCTGGAAATCAACAACTCAAGTCTTTTCCATTAAAGCATGTGGCAGCTTCATGACCCTTTCAACAGTGGGGCCTAGATTTTATCGGGGAAATTCATCCCGCTTCCACTGGTCAACATAGATGGATCTTGACTGCTACAGATTACTTTACTAAGTGGATAAAATCTATCCCTACAAGGAATGCTTCCCAAAAATTGATCATTGGATTCCTTGATGACATTATGGCAAGGTTTGGGTGTCCGAACAGAATTGTCACTGATAATGCTGCATCTTTCAAGGCTGACCCATTAATTCAGTTCTATGAACAGTTTGGGATCACATTGGTTCATTCCACCCCTTACTACCCCCAAGAGAATGGGCTTGCAGAGTCCTCTAACAAAAGTCTGATAAAGATCATTAAAAAGATGTTAGAAGACAACAAAAAGGCATGGAACTCAAAACTCAAGTTTTTTTTGTAGGTTGACAGAGTGACAATAAAGAGGTCTCTCGACCTTTCTCCTTTCCAGTCGGTGTATGAAGTTGAGGCCATTTTTCCTTCCCAGCTTGCCTTGCTTGTGGAAAAATTCTTCCAAGATTACCAAGGGGAGCCAGATCATATAATCAGAAGGATTCAACAGTTGGCTGAAGTGCAGCAAACTCAGGAGTAGCTTGTAGATAAATCACATGATCATCAACTAAATATCAAGCAAGTGTTTGATAAGAAAGTGAACAAAGAGGATTTTCAACTGGGCGATCTAGTGCTCAAGTGGGATGCACCGAAGCAAGATAAAGGAAAGAATGGTAAATTTGAAGCTTTATGGATCGGTCCCTTCAAAATCTTTGAGGTTTTCTCTAATAACACTTTCAAGTTGCAGAATATGGAGGATGAAGAAGTTTTTGGTGGCCCTGTAAATGGGCATTTTCTGAAAAAGTACTTTGCTTGATCCATGAGTGGTTTTGCATGACATTGTAAATATCATATTTCTTTTATTTTTGTTTCAATAACTGACCCCATAGCCCTAGGATAAGGCACCAAATCTACTCATTCTTGGAAATCCGCAGGGGGCATGCCATCCCCTATGGACCCAATGTTATCACATTAAGTTGCCTTGGGTTTTTAGCCTTTAGTTTTATCTTTTCCTAAGCTTTAGATTTTAATTTTTTAATTTGACCCTTTTAAAAGAGTGATTGTTAGGGCCCCCTTGATAAATAAAGTATTAAGTCATGACTTGTGTTTTAATCCTCATTCAAATTTGGACTTAGGATCATTTTGTTCATGATTTATTTTTTATCCTCTCATGACTTGTCACTAGGAACGTTTTGTTCATGATTTAATCCCCCTTATGACTTGTCACTTGAATCGATTCACTCCACGAATAGATTGATTTTATGGGCCATTTTCCTCACTCATGCCCTTGTAGCCCTGAGTTGTTGTCCTTTGCTTACATGTCCAATCATTTTTTGAAATGAAACACTGCCCACTCATCAGGAGTTTTCGTAGCACCTTTCCCGTTCATCATTTTCCACCATGATTTATGATTACAATGATGATGTCATCTTCCTTGTTTTCAGCTCTAGGAGTTGATTAAAAGATCCTTTCAAGATCTCATATTTACAAGCTCTGATAACGGTTTGTAATTTTTGAAAAAATCAAGATTGTTATGCTGCGCAAACTCCCAGTTCTGACCATTTGACAACAATGCTACCAGATCTGATGTTGAGGTAGATTCAGAGGCCGATATTCTCGTGACTTCTTCCTGAAATTTTGCTGAGGTTTTCAAACCGATTTTATTCCACAAGTATTTCATGTTTTCCTCCTCTCCACATAATTTTCAAAGAGAGATAGCACTCAGAATTTTGGTTATTGGGCCTCCATAGCTAGAGGAGATATTTCCTCATGCCACCCTATTATTTTCTTCCCTCCTTTCAAACTTGTAAATCTCATCACTTGCATATTGAAGTTTGATGCATCTGCCACCATTTCTACTAAGCTCACAACATCCAAGCAAGTTCTATCCTCTGCATGTGCGGTGTGCTACTTAGAGGCACTACTCAACAACATTGTTTCCCTTCTTCCTCTGACACTTAAATCGAGCTATCTCTACCCAGCTTCAAAATCCAATTACAGGGTATACTCTCATTTTCTAAGTGTTCATACCTGCACACATCCAAGGGTCAGATTTCAACAACTAGTTTAGTTGGCTAGCACCAGTCTGGTTTTAGGGAAGTTTTTTCCACTTGAGCCTTAACTTTGAGTCCTCCTGGTTATCACCACTCCATAGCCATCAGAAGCTCTTATCCTAAACTATGGAGACTCCTCATATTAAGAAGTCACACAAGGGGGGTAAGCTAGTTAGAACTGAACCTGTGGATATGCATCTTTTTGAGATAGAGCCCATGGCCAGAGATTTTTTTCAAAGGATGGGATGCCTTTCTTTCTGCCAAAATATGAAAAGAGTTCATCCTGAGGTGAAAAGGTTGTTTGCCTTACATTTTGATGGCTTGAAAACCAAGGTAGGAGATCTAGAATTTGAGGTGACTGAGGCCTCTATTTCAGCTACTACAGGAATCTCTATCACAGGTGAGAAATGGTTTAAATCCATGGATTTGAATGCATCCTATGCCAAAGATTTCCTTAAGCCTGAACATCAATATGGTAATTTGTCTAAAGGTGTGCCAAGGAATCATCTGATTGAGCAGTTTGACAAGATATCGAGGATCATTCAAAGATACTTTAAGTGTGAAGGGAGGTTCAACACATTATACCAGTACCATATAAGGCTTCTGTTTCATTTTACTGGTAAAATTGAAATGAATATTCCCTACTATTTGCTAAGGATCATAGGAAATCTGTCAGACATAATTCAATCCAAGTCTAAGGATGTGGATACTAGCATCTTTCACTCTAGATTGATTAGAATGCTAGTTTCTGAAGAACTCGGTAAGAAAGATAGCTCATGGGAACATTTTGTTATTGCTTCTCACTTCAAGTTGGATATAGTAGCTACTCCCCAGTCACAAAAAGCAAGCCCTTTACCATCCACCAGTGTTGCTAAAGCAAGTACTAGCAAGAAGAGAAAGGGCAGAGTTCATGTTCAAGATCCAGAGGTCATCAAGGAGGTCACATGAACTAAGGAGGAAGCTTGTCATTCTCCACAAAGATATTTTTCAGCCCCTCCTCCACTATACTTAGAAGAAGCCCCTTCTTCTACTAAACCTATAGAAAAGAAAGGGAAGAAGCTACACTTCTCCTCATCTCCTTAAATAGCCAACATCAAGGTTAGAAATCCCTTCACAAGAGCATCAACTTCTAAACAAGTTGTTGAAGAACAATCCCTACCTAAAGTCTCTATCTAACAGAAGAAGAAAGATAAGGGCCAAGGCATTGGAAATCCTATGGAGAAGAAAGAAGAAACCCCTATACAGAAGAAGAAATATAAAGGCAAAGGAATTAAGAAGCTTGATGAGATAAACAAGGTAATTCTTATGCAGCAGGAAGAGGAGACCATGAAAAAGCCTATTGAGACTGTTCATGTCACTACTCCACCTGACAGCCAGACATTCAAAAGATTAATCAGGAAATTTAGGGATGCTAGGAAGGAGGTGGCTCACTTGAAAGCAGAAGCCATGTATGACAGGGTTAAGATGAAAGAACTCATCGATGGCTACAACCACACTCTTTACCTAGCAAGGTTTGCAGAAAGAAAGGCCCAACCTCTCCATAGGCAACTCAAAAACATTTATAGACAGAACAAAGTCTTTCAATCTCAGAACAAAAAGCTCAAAGCAGAGTTGCAACATTTTCAAGATGAAGTGGTTCAAAGGAACTTGCAGGTATTGGTTGAAGCTAATATTGAAAAGGAGACACCAGTAGCCAAGGAGAGCATAGCTCCATTGAAGAAGCATGTCACTACTAAAAGGAATAATCATGTTGGGCCAAAGGAGGATCCTCTTTCTCCAAGAAAGAGTGTCAGGTTAATGAAGTAGCTAGTGAAAGGTGAGTTCCATTTTTTAAGATGGTCCCTTTTTGTGAAGATAAAACTATTGATGAAACACTACTTCTGCCACCTATACAGGCTTATAGTGCTTATTGTTCAGAGTTTTGGGTTTTTATAAATAATTAATCCCTTTAGCAGTAATAGTGCAGACATTTCGTAGTGCTATGGCACTACAGAATAATATTTTTTTGATATTCCACCATTTTTCTACACACAATGTTGTTGAAATGCCTAAGACTTATGAAGTTGCTACTACCTGAGGTTGCAACCCATTTTGTACATGTTCAAGTGAAGGTGTTGCGTATTTTGATGGGGCTACCTAAATTTTGACAGAACACATAGGCGGGCACTACCAAATTTTTGGCAGAGACAGAAGTCTACACAGAGACACACCACAGTGGTGCTACATAAATTCACTACCAAATTTCTGGAAGAGACCAAGTTTTCATAGAGACACACCATAATGGTGCTACCGAAATTCTCTACCTAAATTCTCGTAGAGACTTAAGTTTGCACATAGGATACAAAGGTTTGGCACTACCTTTTCTACTTGTCTAGTTTTGAGGTTGTGCTATAAAATCTCATGAAATTTGGTGAAGGAACTACAAAGTGCACTACTCATAGTGCTACCCAAAGATGCTACCAACAGATACCATGAATCCAGGAGGGTCGAGCTAACAAATTTTTGGATAGCTGATGATGGAGAGAATTGCAGAAACAACAACTGGCAACATGATGATAACCACATGCCCCTGAAGGACACATGGAAAAAAAGGAGTTTCAAACCAAATGGGGATCAAGTTATTTCAAAGATTGGTTGGATTAGTCACCAACACTTTCCCATTTTATAGCATAGGTTGTTAGTCAAGTTGTTAGATGGAATAAATTCTTAGAGATTTTCATGGGAAGGAGGCAAGATCGCACCTCCAGCTGTTGCCTCCCTTCTTGTTATAAATAGATAGATGAAATGATTTAGTAGGTTCGAATGGTTGAGAAAGGATCCCTTATATTGTAATTGATCAAAATCTAGACCAGGGGTCAAATTTTAGCTCAAAAATCAACATTCTCGGAATTGCCTCAAAACAAACGAGAGTGTAGCCCTCATCATCACAAGCCCAACGCAACTCATTTCGTATCAAATGGACATCGGGAGCGAGAGATATCGCGATTTGTTCGAATCGTCAAATAGGTAAAAAAAAAGGGACGCTGACTGTGCAGTCCGTACAGGCTGACGTGGCAGATTTGACGTGGCTTGATCGTAGATGTTAACGTGGAAAAGATGACGCGGCCTTCACTCATTGGCAAATTTGGGCGAATGGTATTCTGACACGTGGCATCATTTGAACAAATGTTTGGGTGCCATGTGGCCCAGTCATGGGCTGCCACGTGGCACCCCGTTTTTGGCTTTGGTTATTGTTTCAAAATTTTATGGAGTCTGTGGGATTCGAACCCCAGACCTCCCCCTTTGGCAGCGCCTTAACAAAGTTCGACCAACCAACGTGCCACGCGTTGGTTCTTGTCAACCATATGGTATAACATATATTTCAATTCAATTAATGTTGTGGTCGGCATGGGGGTCTGGGCTGGGGCTTGGCCCCAATCCCGGTCACACTCATATTACATATGACCATACTCTCCGAAAAATGGCGTGAGGGGTTTTAAAATTGTAGTCGTGGTTTTGTTATATAACATGTGACCCTACCACCGTTGGTACGCGCGCGGGGTGATTTAAATGTTAAAGCCCGTGGTTCTATATGTCACATGTGACCACAACCGGGAGCGCACGGAATTTTGAAACGGTTTTGAAACGGTTAGCCTCCTTTGCACTAGCCCGAGGTCGTATGACCACATGTGCCCAGGTGCTAGGCGGTTGGGGGCTGGCGCGCCCTTCACTGTTCGACGGTTTGCATCGGTTTTCGGTTATGCGTCGGTGTTGTGTTTTAACGCATTTTGGAGTGTGTTCTGGGTTCAAGCACACAGAGGTGCATTTTGGCGAACCAGAGCCAGCAAGCTTGAAGGAAGAGAATGGCAGGAGGCCTATCTTTCTCATTTTTTGGCCGATTGAGGTGCCGTAAAAGCCCAGCTAGGGGTTTTTGGACATCCTGAATCCATTGTCATTGTTATCAAGGCCATTTGAAGACTTATTTTTCAGGTTTTTAGCCATTGAAGTTTCAGCAAGCTCTAGGGAGCTTGAAGCCCTCATTGATTGAGGTCATGTTTTGGTGAGTCCAAGTTTGTTTTATGTGACTGAATAGTCATTTTTGGCTAATTGTTATACTCTGAACACATTGAGACAGGTTTCAGAGGCTTTTGAGGACTTTGACTGGTGCTTTTTTCAAAGAGAATCTCAGGGAAGATTATGGCCACATGTAGAAGAGGTCATGCCCGGATGAGCCATGATCCGTTTTTAGAGTTTTATTAGTCATTTTTGGGGTTTTTATGTGTTCTGATCCCAATGGTATAGTCAGAATTTCCATTGGAGTTGAGAAACATATTGTAAAAGAACTTTTGACAAATTAATCTCAGAGAGCCAAGTCCATTGATGGAGGCTCAAGGAGATGTAGCCCGTAGAGGGGTGAACTCCTTTATCATCTTATTCTTGTTGTGAGTTTGATGGTTTATTTGTTGCAAGTTATGTTGCTATGTATTTATTGAAAGTACATATTTAACCATTTAAAAGAATATATCCTCACACATAAGCATTCACAAGAAGATACATAAATTTGGCACATAATTTATCTTGCATATTTTAACACATGAAGCAAGGTCCTGTAAAGTTTATTTTAATGAAGTAGAGGGTGCTTGCATAGCATAACAAGTCAGACTTCTTTTTTCAGATCAGGTGGTATCAGAGCATAGTTTGTTTTGCACATGTGTTTTCCATTGATAGCTTGAGATTTAGCTGTTGGTATTTGTGCAAGTTTTGTGTTGAAGTTGGATATCTTAGAAGGATGGAGGAAGCTTCAAGCATTGATAGTTCTCATACATCTTCATTATCTAAATTATTTGACAAAGAAGATATTCTAACCATGAGAGATTTGATGAAAGAGATGTGTGAAGACAGAAATGAGAGCATTTCCCTTGAAGAGCAGTTCATGGCCATGAAGAAGGAGAAAGACCAACTTCTTGAAAAGTTGCATGAGATGGAGATTCAACTCCATGAGGCAAAGGAAACCCTTACCAAGTACATGCATGAACATGAGGTATGTAATGTTAGTTTATCTTCTAATTCCTCTCA
>ML782803.1:575553-614885 GCA_009831015.1 Picea engelmannii
TGTTGGAAAAGATTGACCGCTTTCAGGAAACTTTACAAGCAAAGACAACGTGAAAAGAGGATGCAAAAGATTTGCACTCATTGTCAGAAGCGGGGTCATCTCATTGACCAATGTTGGACATTGCATCCAACCACTCATCCACAGCACAAGAAGTAGATGGATAAAGAGATTGGCAAAAATGGAAGAGGAGATTCCATCATCGATGTGACTCAAGATGATTCACAAGAGGACGATTTTCAGCAGAAAAAGTCACCGTTGAGTTGGCTTGGTAAGAAATGGTTGGATTTCTTGAGCAAGTAAGGCTTGCATTTTCTATTGTAAATGCACTTTTCAGCGTTATGTGTGCATTTATGTTGAGAGTATGACAAGTTGCAGCAGTTTATCACAACTTGTATGATGCAAGTTGCATGTGAATGCAATTCGTGTGAAGGCATTCTTGTTGTTGCACAACGTCGCCAGGAGGATGTAAAAGATGTATATGATGTTCACTTGTTGCAGCCATTTATCTTTTTCATTTCAGCTCTTATGTACCCACATGTTTTTGGGTTTATGTACTTATGTTTGTACTGGAAGGAGAGTTGAAGAGTCATGCACATGCATTTGTTTTTGTGTATGTGTAAGCAGTGAACCTCGTGATGGTTCATCATGAATGATTCATGATTGTAACATGATTGTGTATCATGTATGTCGACTTGTCATTGGGAAGGTTGATTTTTCAAATAAGTTTCGACTTGTGTCAATGTTTTCTGACGACTATGTTGTGTCGATCATGTTTTTCGACTTATGTTTAGTCGATGGTGTTTGTTGACTTGTAAGTTGAATTTGAGTACACCATGTTTCAAGAAAATGCCATGTGATTTGATGAAGTACAAGATGCGACAGTTTGTTTGAAGAGAAAAAGATTTTGTTGGCATCATTTTCAGTCTTGTATAAATTTGTTTTCAAGATTGATGGTTTTCTTGGCTTGTGACAAGATGTCGCAGGAAATTTTTTGCAGCCATTGGAGAGTTGATTTTGTTGACATCAAAGAGTTCACAAGAGGGACTTGATTCTCCGTGGGAAGGTTGGCAGTCTTCCAAGCACAAAGAGAACAGTGGGTCAGCAGTAGCCAGAGAACAATGGTTGAGGGACATAGCTAGTTGCAGTGCAAGGCATGTCAAAGTATCCATGTGATTGTCAAAATACTTTTCAAGTAGAATCAGTTGATAGAACTTGAAAGTAGAGGTGTATTGAATCTCAAACAGATAATCATAATCTTTTGTGGGTCCAAAATCCTTTCAGTGGGAAGGTGTGATCAAAATCTGGACCAGGGGTCAAATTTTAGCTCAAAAATCAGCGTTCTCGGACTTGTCTCAAAACAAATGACAGCATAGCCCTCATCATCACGAACCCAACGCAACTTGTTTTGTCTCAAACCAACGTCGGGAGCGAGAGATATCGTGATCTGTTTGAATCGTCAAACAGGTAAAAAAACGGGACGCTGACTGTGTAGTCCGTACAGGCTGACGTGGCAAAGGTGACGTGGCTTGATTGTACATGATGACATGGAAAATATGACGTGGCCTTCACTCATTTGCATATTTGGGCGAATGGTATTCTGACACATGGAATCATTTGAACAAATGTTTGGGTGCCACGTGGCCAAGTCATGGGCTGCCATGTGGCACCCCGTTATTGGCTTTGGTTATTGTTTCAAAATTTTATGGAGTCGGTCGGATTCGAACCCCGGACCTCCCCCTTTGGCAGCGCCTTAACAAAGTTCGACCAACCAACGCGCCACGCATTGGTTCTTGTCAACCATATGGTATAATATATATTTCAATTCAATTAATGTTGTGGTCAGCGTGGGGGTCCGGGCTGGGGCTTGGCCCCAACCCCCGGTCACACTCATATTACATATGACCATACTCTCTGAAAAATGGCGCAAGGGGTTTTAAAATTGTAGCCGTGGTTTTTTTATATAACATGTGACCCTACCACCATTGGTACGTGCGCGGGGTGATTTAAATGTTAAAGCCCGCGGTTCTATATGTCACATGTGACCACAACCGGGAGCACGCGGAATTTTGAAATGGTTTTGAAACGTTTAGCCTCCTTTGCACTAGCCCGAGGTTGTATGACCACATGTGCCCAGGTGCTAGGCGGTTAGGGGCTGGCGCGCCCTTAACTGTTCGACGGTTTGCACCAGTTTTTGGTTATGTGTCGGTGCTGGGTTTTAACGCATTTTGGAGCGTGTTCTGGGTTCAAGCACACAGAGGTGCGTTTTGGCGAACCAGAGCCAGCAAGCTTGAAGGAAGAGAATGGCAAGAAGCCTATCTTTCTCATTTTTTGGCCGATTGAGGTGCTGTAAAAGCCCAGCTAGGGGTTTTTGGGCATCCTTAATCCATTGGCACTATTATCAAGGCCATTTGAAGACTTCTTTTGCAGGTTTTTAGCCATTGAAGTTTCAGCAAGCTCCAGGGAGCTTGAAGCCCTCATTGATTGAGGTCATGTTTTGGTGAGTCCAAGTTTGTTTTCTGTGACTGAATAGTCATTTTTGGATAATTGTTATGCTCTAAACACATTGAGACAAGTTTCAGAGGCTTTTGAGGACTTTTACAGGTGTGGTTTCCAAAGAGAAGCTCAGGGAAGCTTATGGCCACATGTAGAAGAGGTCATGCCCGGATGAGCCATTATCCGTTTTCAGAGTTTTATTAGTCATTTTTGGGATTTTTATGTGTTCTGATCCCAATGGTATAGTCATAATTTCTATTGAAGTTGAGCAGCAGCTTGTAAAAGAACTTTTGACAAATTAATCCCAGAGAGCCAAGTCCATTGATGGAGGCTCAAAGAGATGTAGCTCGGAGAGGGGTGAACTCCTTTATCATCTTGTTCTTGTTGTGAGTTTGATGGTTTATTTTATGTAAGTTATGTTTCTATGTATTTATTGAAAGTACACATTTAACCATTTAAAAGAATATATCCTCACACATAAGCATTCACAAGAAGATACATAAATTTGGCACATAATTTATCTTTCATATTTTAACACATGAAGCAAGGTCCTATAAAGTTTATTTTAATGAAGTAAAGGGTTCTTGCATAGCATAACAAGTCAGCCTTATTTTTTCAGATCAGTAATATTTTGATGAAGTTACTGTGAACTAGTTATGTACTTGATTTGAGACGTATTGGTTAATATAAATCAGCTTCTCTTGCCAACTTATTTTCTTCTGATGCTAAAGTGTTTATGCTTTGAATGATTCACATGAATGGTTGTGGTGATATTATGATGTATGTTTGATTATTATATTATCATGACGTTTCTTTAGTGTCTTTAAGTTCTGAACTCAAGAAGATCTTGTGTTAAGACTCTTTCTTCCCTAGGTTTTCTGCAGACCTGATGTTTACAACAACCTCTACATTCCTCTCACTGAAGTCTTCCCTCTGTTCATACTTATTCTCACTTACTGATTGAAGTTATCCAAGACGTTGATTGCTTGTGCATGCTAGCCCTGATTTCTGAGTTGGAACATTATCATCTTGAGTCTTATCCATTTGACCCCTCAAAACTCTTTTACATTCACATATAACCTGATGGGTATTGGGCTTGCCTTCCATGCAATATGAAGGTGATTCCTAGTGCTAACACCATGCAGAGGTATATCCACGCAGAGGTAATTATGTGCATATTTATCTAAGACAGAACGCAATTTAGCGTTGTAGGTAAAGACAAAATTTGATTGCTTGTTCATGTTGATATAAGGCCAGACAAGCAATATGAATATTGATTGTGACAGAGTGTTGAAATATCTATGATTGTGGGTTGAAGTTGGTGGTATTTTCCATCATTTTTGGTATCAGAGAAGCATTTTATCTAAGGAATTATGCCACCTAGGTGAGGAGGCAGAGATAGGAATGTGATAACTGATGAGTTACATTACAAGATGAGGCGTATCCAGGAAAGGATGGAGGCCATGTAGACAACTCAGAGGAGACAAACTGGCATAGGAAATGTCAGTGAGAATGAAGATAGAGGCTTTGATGAGGAAATAGAAGGAGCTCAAAGAGGAGAAAAAATAAAGGAACAATTAGAAATAATGGTCACAAGAGTTGGATCCAGGCATAATATGGAAATGCCCATGTATGAAGGTAATTTAAATGTTGATGAATTACTTGTCTAGATAAATTCCATGGATAAACATTTTGATTATGAAGAGGTAGAAGAGGAGAAAAAGGTGAAGAATTCAATGACTAGGATCAAAGGACATACAACTCTATGGTGGGATGAGTTTCATGAAGACAAAAGGAGGAAAGGAAAAGATAATACTAGAGTTGGGATAGAATGGTGGCCAAATTTAAAGGTAAGTTTATGCCTAAGAATTTTCAATTGAATTTGTTTAGACAATTGCAAAACCTTAGATAGAAAATTATGATAGTAAACGAATACAAAGAAGAATTCTATAGGTTTAACATTAGAGTTGGTCACATTGAGGAAGATGCTGAGAAGGTTGCTAGATACATAAATGGTTTGAGGTATGAAATTCAAGATGAAATCATCCTTTTGTCCCTGAGAACTATTGAAGATGCATACCAAGTAGCTTTCAAGGAAAAAGAGAATCTCTCTAGAAAAAATAACCATAGAAACAAAGGAAGAATTACAACAAGAGGAAAAGGACAATCTAACAGAGGAATATTTAAACCTTCAAAATAAGAGATAGGAATTTAAAGCAACTAGTCACCAAGAGGAGAAGAATCAAGAGGTAGAATATTTTTCTCAAGAGGCTAAGGAAGAGGTAAAGAAATGAGATGTTATACATGTGGTAAAATAGGACACATGTCATGGGACTTCCCAAAGAACAAGGTAGAAAATAATAGGATCAAACATGTTGTAGAAACAAAGGAAGAAGATGTGAATGTAGTAGAAAAAGAAGAAAATCCATAGGTAGGGGAATCATTATTGCTGAAGAGAGTTTTAGTTAAGTAAGAAAAGGAGGTTCATGAACCATATCAAAGGAAAAGTCTGTCTAGGACTGCTTGTAAGTCAAGAGGTAAGTGTTGTAAAATTTTCATTGATGGTGGTAGCACATAAAATTTGGTTTCCATAGAGATGGTAGATAAATTATGATTGCAGCGACTACTATATCCCAGTCCCTATAGAGTTTCTTGGTTGCAGAAGAGACACCATATTTTCATGAATGAACAGTGTAAAGTGGAATTCCATATTGTTATATACAAGTATGAGGTGTTACGTGATATAATGCCCATGGAAGTCTACCATATTTTGTTAGGAAGGTCATGGAAGTATGACAGGAAATCCATCCATGATGGTAGAAGGAATACTTATTCTCTTGAAAAGAATGGGAACAAGCATTTGTTGTTACCTTTGTAGGGTGAAGGAGCCAAATAAGAAGCTAGTCCAAGTGTACTTTTGATAAGTGGAAAGGATTTGTTGTAAGAAGTCAAGAAAGAAGAAGAGATTCATATTATGAATGGGTGGTGATGCATTTTGGGTTCACAAATGCTCCTGGTACATTTACAAGGTCAATGAATGAAGTTTTGAAAGAGTTTATTGGAAAGTTTGTGATATTATATCTAGATGACATATTGATATATATCCAGACAAAAGAGGAACATTTAAGGCTTCTCAAGATGGTTTTGAGTACCCTGCAGAAGGAAATATTGTTCATAAATTTGAAGAAATGCAGTTTTATGAAGAGGGAGCCAATATATTTGGGGTTTTTAGTATTTGAAGAAGGTTTGAAGATGGACCAAGAAAAGGTTCAAGCAATTGATAATTGGCCAACCCTAAGAAGTTCATTTGAGGTAAGAAGTTTCCATGGACTTACAAGTTTTTATAGAAAGTTCATTAGAAGTTTCAGTCAAATATGTGAACCTATTGTAGAAACTATCAAAGAAACAAAACAACCATTTAAGTGGACTGAAGTAGATGATAGAAAGTTTAAACTATTGAAGAAAAAGATTATTGAAAATCCTCTGTTAGATTTTCTAAGCTTTGAAAAATTCTTTCAAGTTGAGACTGATGCTAGTGGGACTGTGATAGGAGTTGTCTTATTGCGACTAATTGCATATTTTAGTGAGAAATTAAATGACGAAAAATAGAAATATTCCTCTTATGACAAGGAATTTTATGGAATTATTCAAGCACTTAAGAAATGAAGGAATTACCTCATGCCCAAGGAATTTGTTTTGTACAGTGACACTCATGCATTACAAATTATAAGTAGTCAACCAAAATTGAATCAAAGAAATGCCAAGTGGTTTGAATTTTTACAGAATTTTACTTTTGTGATTAAACACACAAGTGGTAAGACTAATACAGTTGTTGATGCTTTGAGTAGAATTAATTTAATTTTGCAATAATTTCAAGTCAACTCTTTAGGATTTGATGGTTTAAAATAAATGTATCGAGATGATGCAAATTTCAAGGATGACTATGCATCTTGTGAAAATCCAGTTGCTGGTAACATGATTCAATGGTCGGACTACACATTACAGGAAGGATTGTTGTTTAAGAAAAATAAATTGTGCATAACAAAGTGTTCAATGAGGGAAAATATGATAAAAGAAAAACACAGTGGAGGACTGTCGAGACATTTTGGACAAGATGGAACCTTTGCTCAGGTAAATCATTTTTATTATTGGCCAGGTATGCAGATTCAAGTCAAGAATTTTGTGGAGAAGTGCAGAATTTGTCAACATGCTAAAGGGGGAAGTTAGAATATAGGGTTGTATCAACCACTACCCATTCCAAGTAGGCCATGGGATGCAGTGAGTATGGATTTTGTATTGGGATTTCCAAGAACACGGAGAGGTAATGATTCAATCTATGTGGTGGTAGATAGATATTCAAAAATGGCTAGTTTCATTGCTTGTAACAAGACTAGTGATGCAAAAAATGTTGCAAATTTGTTATTTAAAGAGGTTGTAAGGTTGCATGGTTTACCAAAAAGTATAGTTTATGATAGAGATACTAGATTTGTGGGACACTTTTGGAGGACCTTAAGGAAAAATATTGGTACTAATATCATTTTTATCTCATCCTATCATCCACATACTGATGGATAGACCGGGGTAGTAAATAGAAGTCTGGGAAATATTTTGAGAAGCCTTGTAAATGAGAACCCTAAGTAATGGGATCAGATGCTTTCTCAAGTTGAGTTTGCATATAACAAATCACCAAATAGAAGCACACGGATGATTCCATTCCATATTTTGTATGGAATGCATCATAGGGGAGTGTATAGGTTAAGGAATTTGAGAAAGCATAAATTAAGAAGTGTTGATGGTGAGGATTTTGCAGTAAGTATGCAAGAGTTGCAGGAAAGGGTCAAATGGAAATTGCAAGACAACAACCACAAGTATAAACAATGAGCAAATATGAAGAGATGATCATTGAATTTTGAGGTTGGTTATTTTGTCATGGCGTATTTTAGGAAAGAGAGGTTTTATGTAGGGACTTATAATGAACTAAAGCTTAAACATATTGCACCATGTAGAATTTTAATTAAATTTTCTTCTAATGCATATGAAATATAACTTCCAAGTGGCGTTATAATTTCTCCAATATTTAATGTTGTATATTTGTATCCCTTCAAGGAGATAGAGGATGTTTTAGTAGATGAACCTATAAGTGATAAAGATCAAACTGTATAATTGTTACACATTATTTTCTTCATCCCTATGATCGTTAATGATGTAAACCTATCTGTTGGCTTTAGAGGGGTCAGTGGCTTGAGTTCCTAAAGAGAGAAGGGAGAAGAACTTCTCCTGAGAAAAGAAATTGTTTTTTCCTATGTAAAAACCTTATAAAAAGGGAAGTTCCCAGGTTGCTATATAGCCAGGGTGCGAGAATGACCCATTCTCGCAGGTTGCAGTATTGCCAAGGTGCGAGGTGTTCGCAGGTTTCTATATAGGTAGGGTGCGAGAATGACCCATTCTCGCAAGTTGCACTATAGCCAGGGTGCGAGAATTCTAGCACGTGGGAAAAATGAGCATTTTCGTGAATCTTCTAGAAGGAGAAGCTTCTATGGTGAGGTGGCATCCGAATGGTTTGGATCTTACTCGCTTTCATGATTTAGTGGGATCATCCTAACCTCCTCACCTTATCTTCTTCAACTTATAAAAGGAGAGGAATTCTCATGGAGAAAGTTAGATTGGATGAGCTTTTGTTAGCTTTTGGTTCTTTGGCTTGGAATTATTGGCTTGGTTAGAGTGGCTTTGAGATTTGTTTTGTCAAGATAGATTGTGAGTAGCTATCAAATCTATGGTTTCAAAATCCTTGGAGCAAGAAGTGTGTGGGGAATGAAGGACAGTTGGAAGGGACTTTACGACATCAAGGAAACGGTTGTAATCTCTCTTTCATATTTAATATGATACAGTAATATGTTTCTTTCCCATAAAGTTAGATTTACTTTATTACATAACTCCTTGATCATATGTATAGATTAGCTATTGAATATATTATTTGCTTTCACTTTGGTTGGTTTGTGTTGTTTTGATCTTGACTGCACAAGAGCGTTGGAGCGAAGCAGGAGCAACAACGATTAAGGAAGCGATTACAAGGTATGTCTCTTATTCTCACTTCCAATTTAATTCAATAGTTAGATCTAGGGAAAGCGATATACTCTGCCCTGTTTTGTTCTAGATCCAGGTGGATCTAGGGAGATCGGTTTGTGTCCGCACTCACGGATTAATCCAGAAACAATAATGGAAAGAAAAACTACCCCAAGCAGTGCAAAAGGAAATTGAGGCAATATTGGATAAAGAGGGAATTAAGGAAATCCAAAGGAAATGAGTATTTCCAGTACTTGGTCAAATGGAAAGGTCAACCAGTTGAGGATGCTACTTGGATGATAATAACAGAAATCTCCAAGTATGGAGCAGACCTTGAAGACCTAATGGACAATTATTTTCTTCTCGAGGAGTCTAACACAGGAGCATCTGGTAGTAAACCCTAAAGATTGACCTCATGGGTAACATACATTTTGTAACATTCCTAGATTTGACCAAAGGCCATGTCACATCCAAATTTGAGATTTGATACAACTCTATAATGTATCCATTCTCGTAACTGAGTCTTGTTACCACTTTGTAAAGTATCCACCACCACAAATTCTCTATATAAATATACGATATCAATTATTTCTTCTACAAAAGAAACTCATTGAAACCAACAACGCACATAACTGGCCTTGTGCTATGCGCTGCTACATTTTCCTAGTGTGCACAATCGGTCTTGTACCACATGCAACATATATGTCTTAGTAAATATGCACGCTCAACCATCATTGTGTTGGCCATGTCGACTGCCCTTCAACATGCACGACATTTCTACCTTCACGCTAGAACCCATACGATTACTGTCAAGGTTACTTAACATGACAGAGACTACAATAGTGGAAAAAAATCATAATACAACTAAATGCGCAACTATTCCTATTCCACATGCAGGAACTATCACAGTATCCCACACAAACTAATACCACTTTGCGCGTGTGATGATTTAAGCGTTGCTTAAGATTTACATAACTGTTACCACAGAATTATCTAACAAGAAAAACTTAATAACTACCACGCTCTACATCTGCAACAATTATGCAAAAATAACAATATATGCACAACCCAACATAACTATGTATCAATTCCATAAACAACAATAGCATAAGAATTCACATGATAAACAATATATAAACACATATAAATTGTCATGATCCATGCCTTGCATAAGAATTCCACTTGCGACCCCACTGTTATAACCCTATACTTCAGAGTATCACCTAGTGATTAGAATTTCTTCCTCTAGTCATATTTTATTGTAAATAATATTTTTTTCTGCAAATGATTTACAAAAAGGAAAAGAAAAAAAAAAGAAAAGAAAAAGATAAAAATAGAAAAATGAAAAGAGGGTATAAAAAATAATAAAATAAATAAATAAGAGAAGACATAAAACACCATCAAAAAATAAATTTTTTTTTACTCATATTGTATAATCCTGATCAAATTTTTTGAATTTATGTTGACAGGTTAGAGAATAAATTTGGTCAAACAGTATAATCTTGGCCAAATTAGCTAGGTTAGAGTAATAATTAATCCAACAGTCTAAGTTGGATTAATATGTTAGTTGATTAGGTTAGGAGTTAGGTTAGTGATGTTTATTTCAACAAAAGTTGAAAAAGGATTGTTAAAATACCCTTTGTTTGAGTAAATTTGGGTATTTTTACCTTAGGAAATAAGACCATCATGTAAAAGTGGGAAAGGGTAAGCTTAGTTATACCCATTGCATGTTTTTATCCCAATTTTTCTAAACGATAAGATTTTTTGTCGCATAACGACCAAAGGCTGCACAAGTTTCATCGACGACATCCAGCAACACCTAGATTGACGATCCTCGGAGTATTTCATACCCCCCCAAACTTTTTTCCTTTAATAGTTGGGGGGGGACAGGTCTGGAAAAGAAATTTCCCCCACGCTGGCCCCACCTTACGTGTCACTCTCTCAACATTTCATACCCCCCCCCCAACTCAAATCCACTTACCACCTACGCCCCCCCTCCAGAATGTTTCCAAACCACTACCCAATACCGCTCACCTCACTCTGCCACCATACCCCACTACCACGTGTCGCATGTCACATCTCGCATACCCGTTAGCCAATCAATACCCTCCCTGTGACCATTAATCACCCCTTCATCACCCCACTCCATAAGGGACACCTCCATTTCACTGTAAAACCTTGTTTCTTCACCCTGTGACACTATTTTTCGATTCATACACTGTGGATGTCGCGCCAAATACAAATTTCAATCCAACTGCCACAACAGTTCACTGTCAACAGGTGCAATTAACCTACGTAATTACAATCCACCATTAATAGACCTTAAAATTTGTTATTCATGGACCCCAAAGCCACATTTGCTTAAACATATGAGAATTTGATTCTTCCCCCTCCTGTCGACCTAAATCACATCCCCCTAGAAGATAAGGATTACAAGATTACAAATCCGAAGTGTGAATTCAACTTCTTCGAATTACACTTATAGCTAAAATATGTATTCCTGAATTAGAGCGACGAAATTAGACTTTGGGAGTCCAATTTTCCTCTGTACATGTTCCCTCAGACCTTCCACTTCCCCAAATTCATTTTGAAATGCCAAGCCCATTATCTTGTCTACCAAAGGGCCATCACTTCCTCTTTTGGAGAAACCTTGTTCACCATTACCCCTTAATCCATTAACCAGATGCTGCAGATCCAAAGTAGATACCCCACAATCATGTTTTATATCGAAGCCTTGAAAAACCTCTACCATAATCTCTCCTTCCCCCAAAGAGCCCAAATTTTCGAGATCTTTCTGCCAGAAGACGCTCAATGTCCCAAGAAAAATCCACCCTATCCATCCTCCATATTCTATGTCAGGGCCAACCATATTATTTCCATTCTTTGTTACCTGTTAGGATACTTCTTAGATGAATGGTTTGATGAACCTATCTTAGGTTTTCTGTCCATTTTTTCCACAGAAGAAAAAGCCACAGTTCAATTTGATTTCAATTAGTTTTTGGCTCATAACATACATGATCAACTTTTTAGGTTTTCAACAGAAGGAATGTTAAGATATTCCTCAATGTTCGTGTATTTATTCTTGTTTTTTCAGTCAAATAGGTTTCCATGTGCTTTTCAGAAATTGGATCAGGAAGGAAATCAACAGTCAGTGACCTCATGGACCTCACTAGTGAGGAAAAATTCAACTAAATTCAGCATCAAGGACTTCATAGACCATTTTTATCACCCTGTGGTTTGCATGCTGAGTGGAAAAATAGAGCCAAGGATCAATGAAGAAGTTCATATAATCCTTCACCTCTTTGATCTATCCAAAACAAGAGATTAGTATTTATATCATAACCACACTGAAATAAGAGTGTATGGATGTGAGTTTCCACCATACAAATTGCCAAAATATCTCCCTGTAAGGATTTTTGCACTGGAATACATGAGGCAGATGGTGAAATCTGATGATATTCATTTTGTTTCAGTCAATAAGAAACAACAACTCAGAATCAAGACCCAAATTGGCCCTTTCATATGCAACTACAACAACTACAAAAGGAGTCTGTCATGGAAAATACCTTAGCCCAAGCTAAGGAAAACATCTAGGTGGATATCAACAAGTCTATGGCAGAAATCTGGCCATCCATATAGATCATCTTTGAACAACATGAATTGGTACATAAGTCCAGAGAAGAAATTGGGAAAATCAAAGAAGAGCTAGGACAAAGACCTACAGAGGCCACTAAACTCATCAAATTCCTAAACTCCAAAAACAAGTAGGAGTTAGAAGAAATGGAAATTGAAGACAGGATAGAGACCATCCTTGAGATCAATAAGGTCCTAACCAAGAAAGGATTTATGCTACAGATAGAAGAGAAGGCTCAAGTGATAGAAATTGGAGTACAAATATTTTTCAATAAGATTGAAGTACTACATAAGAAATGTCTTCCTATACTATTGGTACTTAATGACAAGATAATCACTATGTTCGGATTACAAGTAGAAGATCAGTGCAATGGGAAAGGATAGTTCCAAGTTTGCAGGGATACATGGAAGCATTACTGGTAAATATTTCCTAGAGACATTACAGTTGGATCTGAGTATTCAGCATGAGATAAAACATATCTTCATCACCAAGCCTACTTTTTCCAAGTATACCGAAATGGATGAGATATACAGAAATTTACTCAAGGTTTTCATCTTAGGTAAAAATATATGGGAAGATTTATGTTATTTACTTGAGTAAATATAATTTTAAGTTTCGAGCTAGCATGGAACACCCAAACAAAGTCAAAAATATGAGTCATCAACTACTTCCACAAAATCAACACCAAGGATCCATACAAATCAACATAATTCCTATATTTTGTAATTTGAGATCTAGTTAGTTAGATATTTCCTCCATAATATCCTAGTCATTTATGACATGATTTGATGTAAATAATTGTATAAATACTTCTTCCTTCAAAGAATTGAGGGTTTATTTTTGCACCCAGGAGACATTGTGTAACTTTTCAAAAGGATCGATCAGTAATAAAACAAGATTATTCATAGGATTCTTGTGTCAGATTGTTGGTGATGACTCTCTCTCTTTGATGAATGTTTTCTTATTCTCTATGATCATTTATGTATTTCAAATTCTAATCATTAAAAGGAAGTCAATAGAGAAGAATTTATTTCGTATACTTTGTCTCTTTTCTTTTAATGATCTATATGTTTTCATCTAAAATTGAGTAAATGAATTCTTAACTGCTCCTCTAATTAGTGTATTTTCCCCTCTTATTCTATCTTATTCATCTCATTTAATCTCAATAGATCCAATAATTTTACTACCCTTCCCTGTGAAGAAAAACTCATAAAATATAAATTTGATCCTCATCTTTAATATAGACCCCATAGCCCAATGGAAAATTAAGCATTATTTCAACCAACTATTACAAACAAACAAACAAATCCGTATTGTCATAACTAGGATAACATTTAAAAAATTAAACAAATCTAAATTTTACAGAGAGATCCCTCTCTGAAGCTGGCAGGGCAAGATCCCAGCTTCAAAAGTGGTTTTTATAGTTACCTCTGTCAATTTTTTCTAACCTTCAACAACCTCTGGAAATTACAGAGAGATAACACAGTGGCGACCATATTGGGGAACTGAACAAATTTTCCAATTTTATGAATTGTCTTCCCTAGATAATAAAACTTTATTTTTGAACAATCAAAGATCTAAATTTCAATAGATGAATGTTCAGAGGTTGTTAAAATTTGTAAATAATTAATTAGGTTTCTAAAAGTTTAAGTTATGGCTCCAAAAAGAATTCATACCATATCTCACCCTAATCTAGAACCTGTAAAAGTAGTAGATAATCTAGAAAAATTAATTAGAAAAAGAAGTACACCTGAATGTCAAGGGAGTGGTAGTCCTCTTCATAGGGCAACCTCTCTTCCAAAGAAGTTTGTCACAATCCAAGACATCCATTTTGATCTACCTTTTGAACATAGCCTTTTTAGAACCAAATCAAATAGCTTTGTGGATGCAACAGTTTTAGATCAAGTTATCCTCCAACCTAGAACCCCTGAAAGACATTCTCCTGTAGTAGATATTGATCAGGAAATCCTTCAAGACTTTGAGAAATTACAAGATTTAGCATCATACTTTGACCAAGCTTTGCGTAAATCCTACATTCAACAGTCTGTTGAAATTTCTTCCCTTTCCATCTCTGCATCTTCTATTAATACTTAAGTAACTCATCCTATATCTTCCATCCCTATCTCTTCCACATCTTCCATCACTTCTCGAACAATTATACAGGTTACCAGCCATCCTACTACATGAGTTCCTTCTATCCAACCTCCTCTACCAATCATGGAAACAAGATATGTTCCCCTTGTTTTGGCTTCTCCCTTACTTAATATGCCCCAAGATTATCAGACTAGGATTCCTCAGTTTGATGGAACTGTAAGCATGAATGCAGAACAACATGTTGACAAAATGAATGACTTCTTTGACCTGCAATAAGTAGATGAGGTATATGTCCAAATGAGACTCTTTGGACAAATTTTAACTGGTGATGTTAAGAAATGGTTCAAATCCTTACCAGTTGATAGCCTTAATGATATTGCTTCCTTTCACCAACCTTTTCTCAATAGATGGGAAGTAAATAAAAATCCACTTCAAATATTATCTGAATATGAAAGTATCAAAAGAAACCAAGGGGAAAGTGTACAATATTATTGCACTCGCTTCAACAATATTTATAATGAAATTCCAACTAACATTAAACCTCCTCAAGGCTTAGCCTTGATTAAGTTCCCTGATGTTTTTGATGTTGAAATGTTCTACCAATTGAGAGAGAGAAACCCTCCAACTTTGGAAGAAATGAAAAAATGTGTTGTGAGTGTAGAGGAAAATCTGTTGGCTAAGAGAGCTAGACAAAGAACATAAAGGTGAGTAACTATCAAGTAAGAACCATCCACTTCCACTGCGGATGCTAAAATAGAACCCTTAGTCATAACTATGGAAAGAATGATGGAAAGATTAGAAATCACTGATCGGAACCCTCCTAGAGAAAATCAACTTGGTCCTCAAATCAAAAATTCTAATTTCAGGAGAAATCCTCCCTAAATCAGACAAAGAGAACCTAGAGAACAAAGAGAAAAAATAGGCCTTGATCAGAATATTAGGCCACCTTTCCAAGAAAACTATGTTGATGAGGGGGAAGAAAAAATTGAGGGAATTGATGATGTTCACATTAATATTATGGGAATAAATTATAATGATTCTATTTTTCTTACCCAAGAAGAACATGATATTTTCGTCCTTTCACAGACTGAAGTTGATGAGGAAGAATCAGAATAGCATGCTTTTGAAAATGAAATAATGGAAGTTCATAGGAAGTACAACTTGAGGAGTAAGAAGTCCAATGATAATCCAACCAAGAAAGCTTCTGACTTTAAGAAGACATAAGATACACCTTCCAAGAAAGTTCCTGAAAATAAAAACTCATATGTCCCAATAAAAAGAACATTTTATTTTGTACCAAAGACAACTCAAACTGATGTTCCCTCCACCAGTCAGCCCAAAGATACTACATGAAATAATGTGGTTGAGAAAACAGATCTTCCTAATAAAAATAAAACTCCAACCTCATTCAGTATGGAAAGTGAATTGGCCAAACTCAAAATACTTATTCCTCTGTCAGAATTAATGAACAAGAATGATTATAGATCACAAGTGATCAAATCCCTAAACATAGAACCATGAGAGGGTACAAACACAATGAGCATTGTTAATGATCAACCAGAGTTTTTGTTTGGACTTGAAGTCGAGGGAAAAGATGAAAGTGGTTTTGTTCCTCCTTTTTACATCAACTTAAATATTCATGATAAGAATTTGCACAATGTTATGCTAGATTTTGGTGCTTCTCACAACCTTATGCCTAAGGTTGTGATGGAGAAATTGGGGCTTGATATAACTAGGCCTTACAAGGATTTATACTCTTTTGATTCAAGTAAAGTTAAATGCATAGGTCTGATCAAAGATTTGTCTATTAATTTGGCACAAATCCCAGCCAAAAGCATGGTAATGGACATTTTTGTTGCATACATACCTCCAAACTATGGCATGTTGTTGTCTCGATCATGGGGAGACAAATTAAAGGGTACCCTATAACTAGACATGTATTATGCCACCATCCCATTATTTTATCAGCAGAGAAGATTATACAGGGAGACACTAATGAAATACATGGTCAGTGGTTAAGAGAAACCACATAACTACTCCTTATACTCTGTTCATTTTGATCTTGAATCTTTTATTTTATATAATGATGGATACATGGAAAGACAAATTTCAAATTTGGAGGATGATGTTTATAACTTCAAGGAAAGCAAAGAAACCCCTGAAGAAGACAAAACAATGATTATACAATATGATGAACCAACATAACCTCTGTGGAGTTCATAATTTGATGGTGTTGTTAGTAAGGAAGGATCTGGAGCTGGGGTGTGGGTTTCAAATTCAAAATAAATATATACAGAAAGCCATTCCTAGAAATTGAATTGTTGGTGTACCAACAATATAGTCGAGTATGGAGCATTAATGCTAGGTATGAAATTGTTAAAAAGGCGTCGTGCCAAGAGAATTTCAATAAGGGGTGATTCTGAACTTATAATAAAACAGATCAAATTTGAGTACTCTTCCAAACATCCAAGGATAAGGGCCTACAAAAATGTTGTTCTAGATTTATTACAATGCTTTACTGAATATGATTTGCAGGTGATTCCCAGAGGCCAAAACATACGTGCATATGGTCTAGATACCTCAACAACCACTTGTAAGATACCATTTCATCCTAATATCCAGTATATAGTTAAGTTTAAATGAAGACCTATTGTCCCATACAATATATGGTATTGGAAAGGCAAGCAACGCAACTTCTCTAGCAAGGCAATAAACTCATCAAGATGCATATTCAAAAAATGCTTTTACCGCTCCCTTGAGAACTCAACGCAATGGATACCATTTCTTCCTAAGGAGGTAGGCTTTATCCAGGTGGATATCGGTGGCCACCCACATATTCCAACTGTCTTAAAGTGGTCTTCTAGAAATTTACTATTTTTAGCATTTTTTCAGTTCCTAAGTTTCCGGGCCCATTTTGAGGGCCTAGATGAATCTTTTTCAGGATAGATCACCTCAATTATATTCAAAATCTCTAATTGAGCCCCCAAAATGAATCTCCTAGATGATACCTTTACAACGAGCTATATTGTTCCCCAAACGAAGATCGTATGCCAAAGTTACGCCCCTGGGAAGTTGATACACCAAACTACCCAAAACGGGGTCCACAAAATTGTTGGATTTTCATCTTCTGGGGTTAGGGTTTTGGATTTTATTTATGTTAAAAAGGCCTTTAGAGCCTCATTGTAATCATATTATTGTGAATGTGAGTAGTCGTCACATCTCTTCTCAGAGATAAGCTGCCACCATTCTGGCGAGTCTTTCACTCTGCATTTCTACATTTTTGTACATTTCGCTCATTAATAGAAATTGTGTATTACTATATATATGTGCCTCTTGTTATATATATGATATATCTCTATTATATTATTTTCTCTCTTCCAATATCTCTGTATATTTATGTGTTATATCTCTTCTCTCATTTTAGTAGTGCCCCTAGAAGTTCCATGTCAATGTTATATGGTACACGTGGTTATTTCATTATATAAGTCAAGACTAATATGTCAGTAGTGAATATTTCCATGTTAACTCGACCAAAGCATTTCTTATTTAATACTTTGAATACCTGGTCCTTTTTTAGTTCATCTATGTATTGTTTCATGGCATGGTTCACTTGACCAAAGGAACTACACACAATCTACAAGGTATCCATTATGTTATCTTGGACTTCCTTCTTGGATTGCAACATGAAATATTGCAATCCCTTATAGAGATGCTCAATTTCCTCCTGTAAGAAGTCTCATTCAATTTTCAAGACCTTCTTTTGATTAATGGAAGTATCCAACTCACTACATAGGCTGAAATTTTCATTATGGAGTTTCCTTTCTCACACATCATAATCATGTATGTATATATCTAGTTCCTGTAAAAAATATCCAAGTAACATAGTTATATCATGAACATAAATATAAGATAAATCCAAAATTGGTTGAGAAGTATGGGAACTCTCATCCTCTATCATTGTAACTAGTGTGTGAGGAATAATACAATGAAATTCCTTTTTCCAAGGACCTCCTATGAATGAGAACCATCCTATGCTACCAACAATCATCTCTCTCCCTATAGACTTAGGATTTTCTCTTCCATTATATACAAATGACTTGCTACCCCTTGCACTACTACTACTACTTCTCCCTCTTGTATGAAATCTTATATTTGTGATATTCATTTTATCGCAAATACACTTGATGGATATTTACAAATAAATTTGTATAAATGGGTATTGTCGTGAAACTTAATTTCTTAAATTGGTATCCATTAAATTTTCGACAAGGGAGCTTGTAAGCTTGTGAGATGTTGGAAAAATATATGAAGGACTAGACAAATAACTCTAATCTAATCAAGTTGAATTCAAAAGTACTTCGTTTGACAAGACTCTTCCAAGAATCAGGTCAAGGACACAATTGTTATATTAAAATGATCAGTTAGCTACTTCATGGATCGAATAATTCCTATAGCTTGATCAAACTTGTAAATGAACTCACTCAATAACATGAATTAAAATAAGAGGATATTATGTTGTAGGTTCGAGTCCTATAGCTTCTCATCTATCTTTGGATTCCCAGGGTTAAAAAACATTCAGATATGTAATGCACACCACACTCGACCGATCACACTTCAGAAATGAAAGGCTATAGAATTCAATTTGTTCATTGGACTTATTTCAATCATTAACCACATTCCTTTGACTGATAAGAAAGAGAATCAATTGGTTTTGTGATCACTAAATTAACTCAACCTTCAATGTCTACCTCTATAGGGAAACCACACTTGCAGAAATGAAAAAGAAGAAATGAACAATAAGTGAAAAGAGAAATTAATGAAATAACATCGCATAACGAAAGGGAACTATTTGGGAAGCATATACTAGAGAGAGGCAGCCCTGCCTCTCTTGACATATACTTCCAAGAAGGACTATAATAGTGAATCTTGATTTGCAACAACAAGATTTTTATTCTAGCATCCAAAGGATTACAATGATTAACCTCTTCTCCAATTCTCTAACTATCTAAGCTAAATGATCTCCTCTCATGTTTATACATAAAGCTTCTCCTTCGCAAAAGGAAAAAGGAGTTAGAACAACATGAGATCAAATCCTAAACAAGTGGATCTGCAACTAACAAATCCTATATCTTAAACACATGGATATATCCACCACAAAATCTTGGATTTGATCTAAGATAGTTTGAAGAGGATAATAACATCATACTCCATGAGATCCTTGTGCCCAAACTGGTGGATATGGGCCTCAACTTGGCCGAGCCACTTAACTACCGAAATTGCATGTTAGTAACCAAAATGACCAGTTTTGGAAATCTCAACCATAGACCCCTTGTTTTGCACTTTTTGTGGATTTTCCATGCATTTCACCTAAATGGCCCTATTCTACACAAAACCCATATTTTATATTTTTTAGATTCCTCTTCATCTATTCTGAAATGGCATGGAATGTTTGACTACCAAAACTGCCAACAACTACTGAATTTCACAATAAGTTAGGAAACCACAATATATACCCTAATTAATCATCAAAACATGGTAAATAAACCATTTTAGTGTAAGTATGCCACGTGAAGCTCATTGAGGATAGAAATGGACAAATGCAAAAATATGAGTGATGAAGGGAATGAGGATGAAAGGGTAAAGTAAATGAAAAATGAGTAAATGACATCATAAAATGTGTTATTTCCTAGGCCCAACTTCTCCCCCACACTCAAATTATTGCATGTCATCATGCAAAAAATATAGATAGGAGGTAGTGTCTAGGTATAATATATGGTATTCAATCTCTTTGCATGATACAATTACTATTTTCTCTATCAGAGCAAGGATGAAAAATATATAAGAACTTGCATTCTAATTAAATCATGTTGTGGTAATGATATTTCCTTGTTCTTAGTGATATATTTCAGATATAAGACAAGTATATTGGAGTGATTTTTTACTACATATTTCGACATATATGATACAAGACCTAAGTGAAAAGGATTTGTTTTACACTTGGATTTTTCAAAGTCATCAATGCCACAGGGAGATGGATGATTATGGGTAGATAATGAAATAGGAAATGTGAAAGGATATGGGGATCAAGTGTAAGGAAATGAAGGAATGGTAAATATGAAAAGATTCAAGAATTTCATGTGCATGAATTTCCAAGTTAGATGACTACCTAGAAATAGAAATTGTTTGCCTAACATTACCTTCTTGGTGGATGATGGTTTGAGAGACAAATGTTGAAATATGGCTCCCTTAATGTGTGATGATATGAGAGAAAAATGTTAATATCTAGTGTGCTGATATGAGAGGAAAATACTTTGGTTGTAACCAAGATGTGGAAAGGAAGATGTTGGTCATTTTGGAATTCCTGTAGGTTTTGGTTTCTACCATGATGATCTATTGTTGGAAAAGTTTGTTGATGATGTTGATATGAACTTGAAGGTATGAAGATTACCACTGTTGAAGAAGATAAGTGTATGTTGATGTTGAAGGTGAATTTGAATCTACTGACATTATTGAATTGTTGCTAAAATTTGATCTTTATTCATGCTTGAAATTTTGTAAAATTGAAAAATAATGGAAATCATGGCTAATAGGTGGATGAGCATATCATGTTTATTTGAAATCATATCCAAGATGTGATATAGTCTTGGGATGCGTCCAACCATACAAAACTACAAATCCGCTACAGAAAGATAGTTGTAAGTGTTTATAGAAATCCTGGTAATTTTATTAAATCAGTTTTTAAACATGCATGTGCATCCCTTACCATGCATTTTCTACAAATTCCGTTCATGCATTATTCAATTTTCCAACTTTTACAAAAAAACCCATGTCTTATAATTTTTTAATTCAACCTCATCTGCTTGCAAAGGTTGTGAAAATATCATCCCTAGGAATAGTCCGCTACATGAAATCTGGCTATAACAACACTTTCGGTAGTTGTAGAATAACTGTAATTTTGAAAACAAAAATGATTTACGAGTAAAATTGATATTGGCTATAAATTTTAATTCTGGGGTAGTCTTGTAGTAGCTAAACCATCCCACTAGATTCTTTGTGGCAACATATGAATAAGCAAATGATAAGAAAATAGAACTATTCCATGTTTTTAGTCATCTACATCCTCCTTCTCAAACGAATGTTGAATGGAAAGGATATCTCCATCNCCCCCCCCCCCCCCCCCCCCGCCCCCCCACTCAAAACATTGCATGTTCTCATGCATGTGATGTGGGGGAATGAGTATCTTTATGAAGGCTTATGGAGATGGTTTCCAATAGTTTTGTGGTAGCATATGAATGAGGATGAAGGCCAATAGGTTGTTGTCCTAGACCAGCAATGCAAATATTCCTTGGCCTCACCTTTATATAAGGATAATATATCCTCAAAATTGTTTTCCTCTTAAATGCATAGATCTGATAAATTTTTAGGCTATGGACTTCCTCTTCTTGGTAGATTAAAGTATTCATAAGTGAAAGACAGAGAACACGTTGAATTAATATTGAACTTGAATCAAACTAACATACCTTTTTGTGTACAACTTTGAACCCTTCTTGATCCAAGTGGATATCGGTGGCCACCCACCTATTCCACGGGCTTGAAAAATAGTTTTCCATCTTGGCAGTTTTTCGGTAATTTTTCAAGTTCCAAACTTCCAGGGCCATTTTGAGGCCCTAAACTACGTTTTTGGGGGATTTGAGGCCTATATAATTGTTAGAGGCATTGACCTAGGCTAGTTGAAAAATTTTCTTCTAGGTTAGACCTTTCCAATGGTGTATCGAGCACCCCAAACAGAAATCATATGCAAACGTTAAGCCCCCGGGAGGTTGACGTATCAACTACTCCCATCAGGGCCCGCAAACCTTTTGGATTTTCATATTCCGGGGTTAGGGTTTTGGATTTTACTTATATTAAAAATGACTTTGGAGCCTCATTGTAACAATCATCTTCTTGTGAATTCGAGTATCTTTCACATCTCTTCTCAGAGATAAGCTGCCAACATTCTAGCGAGTCTTTCACTTTGTAATTTTACAGTGTTTGTACATTTTCGATCATTAATAGAAATTGTGTATTACTGTATCTATGTGTATATGGTTGCATCTCTGATACATTTATGTTATATTATTGGATATCCGAGATATCTCTATATATTTCTATGTTATATCTCCTCTCTCATTTCGTGTTGAAAATAATTCATATCACTTCTCCATTCAATGAAATTGTAGAGCTTTGGACCTTTGGTGATCTGGTGTATGGAGGTTCATAGGTTGAGCATTTTTCCTTGAATAAGCATGGATTGATGATGTAGATCATGGGCACTGATCTCATTTTTCATTAGTATTGTAGATCACTGTGAAGGGGTATAAAACATAGCATTACCTATACCAAGTGAAACTGATACATCCATATTTGTTGACTCATTTATTAGTGCTCTGTATGTTGCAACATCAAATCTTTTTCCAATGATAAACTAAATGGGGATCACCAATGCTCACTTTAACCAATATCCCATAAAAAAAATAATAACACTAAACTTTAAGCTGGAAGTGAAAATCCAGAACTGTTAAGCCCTAAATAGTGGCTCACTACCCCTTAATTGGGGCATATTACATTAGTAATGTTATTTTATATATGTCGGCTTTATTCCATTAGTTGTAATTGTAACTCCTAGTCTCCTATATATACCAAGGAGACATTTTCATTTGGAATCATCTTTTATTTGGACATTTATGTGGGGTATAAGGAGGTTTCCCCCTCGAAGGGGATTATTACCTGAAATTATCTCTTTTTCAAGGCATTGAGTACTTATTCTAAGGTATTTCTATGCTATATTGATATTTGGTTCTTAATATATGGTATCAGAGATCAAGGTCTTGGGGGTTTTCTGCTACCTCTGAGACACCTTGGAATTCTTGCAATAAAGTTTTTTATACAACTTTTCAGAAGGAACGTCCTGGAGGATATTCAGTAGATGGATCAAGGTACGTTGGGTTACAATTTCAGCTCCTGAGGCCTTATACTTTCAGAGATATAGCCTGTGTAAGATAGGTTTCTGCAATCATTCTAAATTGATTCATTGCGGAATTTTCACTATAAAATGTTTTCTGTAAGGTTTCAGACCCTGAACGTCGGAATGTATTCACAAAACGTAGTAAGGTATATGTGGTAAAAATTTATGATTCTAGTTCATCTTACATTTGTATATACACCCTATGGAAGATAGGGTATCTGACTAGTCCTACTGACTAGTCTCAAGTAGGTGTTTCGGGTAAAACAATCATAAATTCTTCTTGGAGTATCCAAATTGAGTGAGACTGGTTGCATTGGATATTGGAGAGCCCTTAGTATTTATGGTACTATTTTCATAATTTTGTATCAATTATTTTGTGTGGGGCATGCTATACAAGTGAGATCTCTTGGAAAGGCCAAAAATTAGCAAGTTGTGGGGAAGTTACCATAAATTCCACTTGGCACATCCAATTTTGATCAGACCTGTGGCATTGCAGAGAATAAATATCAGAGAACTACCCAAAAAAAAAAAATTCATACCCATAAGGGCCGAAATTTTGGATATACAATAAAAGGAATATTGTCTAGTAGAACCACCTTATCTTCTTTGTTTAGGTCACACTGAATGTCTTCCTCTCCCATGCTACGTAGACTATCCTCTTCAATATGTTTGGTCTTTGAAGTACATATTGGATCTGCTGAGAGACATGCTAAGAACTCCTCAATCTCAGGCTCCCATGGTTTCTGTCCCTCAAATGATATCCATGATTCTTTAGTCTCCTCAACAAATTGACAAGAGGAATCTGACGGGACTTCTAAATCTTCTTGTGGAGAGACAACTAAATTCTTGACTGTTGTCAAGATATGCTCTTCCTGAGAGGTGGATATCCCATCCACTGCTAGAATTTAAAACAGTTCTTGGAGGAATATTCTTCAATCTCTTGATCATCCTTGAATTAATCTAGCTGGTTGATGATCCCTATCTTGCAACACAAATTAGTACTCGGGGGTTCTTACAACACCCCCAAAATGATTTATCATCAAATATTTGAATTTTAAAACTAAGAAATTAAAACTATTTGCAAAAATAAAACACACCAAACTTGAACTCATTGCGTTATTGGGACCCTATTGTCGCCAGGTTACCATTTTTCACAAGTCATCTCATCATAAATAAAACTAAATTTTCATAAATAAAAACACATGTTTGCATACAATAAGGAAAAACACACTTGCATTAAAAGAAAAACACTTTTGCATGAAAGGGAGAGGACAAACTAACTTTGGAGAAACCCCACTAAAGTGGATGTGTGGGCTCTTCCCTCACATCTTAACATTTTCTCTCTGCCCTTAGGTCATCCATAAAACCAATCCAAAACCATTAAAGCAATCTAATTCAAATACTACCTATTACCGTTTACAACTCCCCAGCAACGACGCCAAAATGTCGGTGCAATTATATGCATAATATATTACCAAACATGAATTAGCGACCGAGATTCATAATCAATAGAGTTGTTACACTATATGTGTTGGAAACAGGTGGTTAACTATGTCTGATGAGTATAGCATAAAGAAGAAACATTCAAAACTCAATACTCTGCCTTTCACACAATTTCAAAAATTAGAAAGAAAAATTTGCAAACAAAATATTAACAAACATGCATTCAAAATATCTTTCTTAGATAACGAATTGTCCATTTACAAGATCATGAAATGGAAATATGGACTTTGACTTAGTTATCTGTAGCTACTAATCTTAACAACAACTAGAAATATAATATGGGCACACTTCAACGATAATCAACATAAAAACCACTCGTAACACAATCAATGTTTGGAAAGGACTTTTGTCCCTATGTAGGAAGCATTACAGAAGAAAATCCATTCTTGGTGCATGTAGGTGAGAGATGGACTTGGGTCGTTCTTACACTTACTTCAAAAAACATAGATATTGAAGCTTCTAAACTCAGAAAATGATAATTTCCTATCTAACAATCATGAACATCTACAGAGTCTTTGTCAACTAAATCTCACACTGCAAAAGCATATATGGAATCATATACTGTGATCAATATAAACTATTCATTCACACTCATCCAAAAATCAACAAATATCTATTCAGAAATCTACATTGTGCTCAGGAAAGATTACTCACTCGGAATTGTTTACAATACACAAGTATTCTACTCACACACACACAAACTAGCTCAAATCCATACAAAAACAAATACATGGAGACTTACCTTGGTTGGGGTGGTGGGCCCTTGTCGTACCGACAAGGGAGTTATAGGAAGTTACAAAATCCACACTTTAATCATATCCATGAATTTCAAAGGTTGAACTTCATATTACTTCAATTGATAGGTATACAGTAATTCAAAACTTAGTTTCTCAGCATAAAAGTATATTCAAGATATCCCTTTCCTCACACTTATGCAGTCTTATTTATACAAAAAATCCATGGAGGAATGGATGAAACCAAATCCCCAAACTCATAAAACAATTTTTACAATTTTAGGATAAATCCCAAAAATCTGGGTTTTCCATCAATTTGGGCAAATTTGAGTTAGATATCCATCCATATCTTCTAAACAGATTCAAATTTTATAAAAGTGTCTACACATTACTCAATTTTCCACATTCTAGACAAAACCCATTTTGTATAATTTCTAGATTTGATGCCATCTGCACGAAAATCGAGGTGCAAGTTGGCAGTTTGATATTTTTGCTAATTTTTGTAGAATCACTCCCCCTAAGATGGAGGTTCACACGCGTGAATTGGGTGAATTTTGACACACATGTCCACATGTAAACGTCTCTCTGGACAAAACCCATGTCCCCGACTTTCCTCTAGAAGCTTTCCAAAATTTCAAACTATATCTGGTACCGGATGAGCACAGAAATAGGTATTGGATGAGTACAGTTGCAATATTGTAGTACCGGAATAGGCGAAGTACCAAACGAGCCCCAATGATGAGTATCGAATGAGATAAATCATTTTCATTAAAGATACTTAAATTAATCAAAGTAATTAGAATCATAAACAACAATCATTTAATCCCAATTTAATTAAGAAATCAAACAAATTATGCTTTCAACGTGACTTACCTCGTTATGTACATAAGTAAGGCCACAATGTATATTGGGGAAGAAATAGACAAATTGTGCATAGTTCAGAGGTAAAATTGACCAAGATAGAAGGTAAGATAAGGTAAGAGGGGTGTCAAAACAGAGACCCAACACCTGGTTTAGCAGGAAGCAAACTTCTGTAGCAATCAGTTCAAAAGAGGCAAAGTATATGTCGGTGAGTATGGCTACCTGTGAATCCATTTAGCTTCACAAATTGCTTACAGGTTTATTTTATCAGGAGTTGGAACCTATGGTGATATATTGCAATAATCAAAGTTGTATCAAAATCTCGAAGAATCCAGTATTTCATGACAGGTCCAAGCATATTGAGATCAGATACCACTTCATCTGAGATAGGATCTAGAAGGGAGCAATGAAGCTTCAATATATTTTTGCAGATGAGCAAGTTGCATATATTCTAACTAAATCCTTGTTAAAAGGGAATTTTGTGTTCTTCAGAGATAAAATTGGAGTGGTGCATAATACCTTCCTCATTAAGAGGGAGTGTTGATGCATGGTAGCATCGAATAGGTATTTCCGCATAGGTCTATGTGTCTATACATGTGGAAATTGTCCAAAGAATTCTATCCTTGACTTTACTTTAGTAAAGGAATTATCAAAGTAAAGTGTTTTTATTAATTAACTAAGTTATTTAAGGAAATGATAAAAGTAATTAGCATTTAATCTTATCCATTGATCTCAAGTGAGGTGAGAAGTAATCTCAACCATCAAGCACTTTGGAGATTAGGGTTAGGTTATTACTCAATATTATAAAAGCGGGAATAGAGTGAAGGAGGAAGACATATAGCACTTGAAAGTTCTTGATAAATAGCACAGAAGGACTTTTTTCTCAAAGAGTTGGATCATGAAGGAATATGATTCAAGGATATCTTGGATAGGTGGAGAAGGAGTTCCATATAGATATTAGTTCAAGGATAATATATAACATAGGCATCCACAAGTGGGTTTTAGTAGAGTGAAGCCATAGGAAAGAGCCAAGTCATATGGATTTTTATGTATAATCCTTGAGGTTGTATACACGGACGTCAGTGGAGAAAAGTGCGTAAATGTAGGTTTACTTAAGGAAAGTGATCCAGGTGGACATTGGTGGCCTCCCACCTATTCCACTGGATCAAATTACAATTTCTCTATTGGTAGTTGTTTCTACAGTTTTTCAGGTCCCAAACTTTCGGGGTCATTTTGAGGCCTTTAACAACATTTGTTTGACTTGGTAGTGCCCAATATTTCCATGTTAGGATCTATTGGGTTGTTCGAATGTGTACTCCTCGACTATAACTTTCTGGAAGGGTACCAAGCACCCCAAATAGAGTTTGTATGCAAAAGTTGTGCCCTCGGGAAATTGACATATCAACTAACCCCATCGGGGCCCACAAACCTTTTGGTGTTTCATCTTCTGGGGTTAGGGTTTTGAATGTTTATGTTGATACTAAGAGGGGGGTGAATCAATATCAAGTACAATTTAAAACCTTTTTCAACTTATACTTAAACCATTCAACTATATCCAATGAGCAATGAATAATAGTATAAGAGTTATGCCAATACACCATAATACACCATGCACAATATATGAGAAATAATCAATAGTTATTGTTCAAGGGAAGTAATGACTTCCAAAGGTAGCTACAACTTCCAAATGTAAAGGGAGGGATAAACCTCCAAGAGGAAGATACAAGACTCCAATATCAAGAGACATTTGAACTCTGGATCCTTGCCCCTTCCTTCCACCCAAGAATATATGAGAGATAATAAAGCTTTACATTAAATCATCACCATCAACCAATCATCACATAGAACCTGATAATGCTTCCCGAGACTTCTTCAATTTTTGCAATTCTTCAATTCTTGGAGTACTCTGATCCTATAGATATTATTACTCATTGTATTCTATGAAACTCCTCTAGGTTTCACTCCTTGAATCCTTCCTAAAAAGAGGTTATAGAAAGAATGGTAGACTTTATTCAATTCTGGTCTATTTAGGAGAGTGAACTTGCACAGAATGCCCCGCGCTCAATAATTAACATTCGATTCTAAAAATATCACACAAGAAATTAAAGGTCGTACTCTTTCCAATGAATTTTTTCCCACTTCATTTGGATTCTCGATGAATACGTTATGATTGTTTTACCCAGAACACATGTTTATTGACTAGCTTCAGGATTGGTCACAAACCCTATCTTCCACAGAGTGTATCTCCATAATTATAGCGAATCAAGAGCTGAAATTTTTACCAGAGGTACCTTGATATGTCTTCTCAAAACCATAGCGATCTCACCATCTAAATCGTTCTAGAAAACAAGTTATGGAAAAAATGGTAAGATGACCTGAAACTAACATACCTTAGAACACATCACCAAAAGACTTCATCCTCCCTTGAAATCCGGCCTTCTTTTCTTCTTATTTCCTCTGAAATTCAACTTGTATCAAAATGAATATCTAATGATGTTTATTTATACCATTTATGTCACTTCATTTTAACATTAGGGTCGACCTGACACTTTCTTATTTTGTAATTATTTTCTTTAATTATCTTCACGGCCTACATGTACTTCCTTCTTCAATTCACTTTGTCATCTTCAAAAATTCATTTCTCCTCAACCATGAGGATCCACGTGACGGTTCACATACCAATGAAAAAAACATGATGTATACTATCCATTTATGGGTGTTGTATATGCATGTGCATTGTCCTTCATGTCCAAATACCTTTATCAATCTTGCGGTCCAAAACCCATGACTAGGGTTGACATCAATGACAACAACCAATCTTCCAACAGTTTAGGGTTTTCTCATTTATTATTTATGTTAAAAATTTCTTTTGAGCCACATTGTAATAGAATTATTGTGAATGAGAATTGTCGACACTTATCTATTCAGAGATAAGCTACCATCATTCTAGTTAGCTTGTGTTCTTTGCATTTTATTGTATTTTGTATTAGAGACAGTCATTAATAGAGTTTGAGATTTATTTTATTACTGTGTTCCTTGAAATATATCTGTGTATTTTCTTGTTATATATATGCTATATTTCCACCTTCATGTCATTCTAAAAACAATTTGGATCAATGGTATCATAGCAGTATTCTCCTTGTTGTTCTTAGTACATGTCCCTGACGAGGTTCGACTACAGCGAGTTGGGTCTCGAGATTGTTTCTCTTGAGGAAAACTTCTCTTTCCTTCCCAAGAAACCTCCGATGGTAGAATAAAAGAGGGATGAAAAAGAAGGAGATCATATCAAACTATTTCTCGAGGGATCCCTTGAGCGACAGAGGAATGAGATGATGGATAATTTCTCCCATATCCTTTGACAATTGCCAACAAAAACAGAGGTACCTTCAACCGGAAATCACTTCGGAGGTGTGACACCCTTTAAGGTACAAGTTAAATTTGATATTCCTTTATTTGTAGGCCATATATACATTTCCACTTTGTAAAAATGGTTAAGTATACTAAAGAGTTATTTTTCTATCCAAAAATTTTCCAATAGTGAAAAAATCCCCTTCGCCCTCCTTAATCTCACTCCCCATGTTAGACATTGGTGAGAGACTTACTATGAGAAACATATCGAGAATGAGTCTGCAATTTTTTGAGTTAGGACCCACTTGGGAGAATTTTGTTAATGCTCTCAAGGAGCAATATTACCATTTTGGAAACTATGATGACTAGTACACGAGATAGACAACTCTATGTCAGGAGAGAAACCAGATGGTGTTGGAGTACACCAACATATTCTATACCTAACATAGAAAGCTTGGTATTAAATACTACAAGCGAAACCTGGTTTTAATGTACCACAGTGGCATACATAGGTACATCCAAAAAAATATGGAGTTCCCGGACATCTCCTCACTGGGATTTTCTTATCAATATGTTATCAAGATTGACTAAAAGTTAAAGAAAAAGAATAAGCTATATTTCGGTTCTACAAATCCATCGCAACAAAATCCTGGAAAGGGTGGCCCTAACACCTAGGGAAAAGGATAGAGTAAGGATGGCTAGACCCAAGACGACCAATCCAAGACACTATCAAAGAAGGGTAATGGGAAGTCAAAGAAGGACAAGTGGTGTGAGTTCCACTAAATCCATTGGCTCAATATTGCTTGGAGCAAAATTCATTAGTATTGTTCCAACCACTCCAACCAGCAGTGAAGGAGAAAAGGAAGTAGGAATCAAAAATGTAGTTGCAGAAGATAGAGCAGCAGGTTAGCACAGCAGCTGACTTGTTCGATAAAGCAGTGTAGCTTTGTACAAGGTTGGAGGAGGATCCATAGGTCCAACAGTGGACCAAGGAAGAGGAAAGGATAAATTCATATATTCAAGAGCTCTAGTAGAATCAGAAGACCATACCAATCCCAGAACGTGTAAAAGTGACGCAGGATATTAAGAAATTGCAGGCAAAGATAATCTCTACGCAAACCCAGAAACAGGAGCGTCAGGCTCAAATGGAGCCATTACAGGAGCAGGTAGCAGAAGTACTGGCATAGGTAGATGAAGCTAATACACAGATAGCATAGACCTAGATAGAATGTGCATGATTGATCAGCGACGAAGTGGCAGTTCAGATAGTGGACTCAATCAAGGAGAAGACTGCACAGGCGTAGACACAGGGAGCAACACTCAAGGAAAAGTTCTAGATGATCACCAAGGAGATCGAAGAAGCTCAGAAGGATTAGGTGGCTTGGGACGAGCCACATTTCATTGTTGGGGGCCCGTTGGAAGTAGGCCAAAGTGGAAAGAAGGATGATCATGGGGAAATAAAGTGTGTAGAAATGGAAGTAACAACTAGAAGGAAACACAACACGTGCGCATGCAAGAATGTGCGCACAAGGAGAGAGACAGGTGGAAGGAGGAGCATCACGCGCACATGAGAGGAAGACCTAACGTCGGTAGGGTTAGGGTTTTGGTAATGTATTGGAATGGATGAAGATACAAATATGTACAAATACCGATACTGAGGTATTATAGGGGGTTCCAATACGTAGGTATCATAGGTTGGATTTTTGCATTGTTTAGATTATTGTTACATCATAGATAGGTACAAGTCAATGTGAATTGTAATGTTTTTGTGTACTATTTTGTAACTTGTTGAGCTAGAGTAGAGGAGAGAAGGAAGATATGAGGATTAGATTGTAGGCTAAGGAGCCTGGTGCAATCTAATTCGCCTCATATAGATCTTACCCATCTGAGGAGAATTGTAGGCACGCGACGCTGGATACGCAGAACTACCATAATAAAATAACCAAGAGACAAATATTTGTGGACGTAGCCCAAGAAGGGGTGAACCATGGTAATATTTGTGTAATATGATGAATGCATGCATATCTCTATCATATTTTCAGTAGTTTTTTTATATGCTTAATGAATGAATGAGTTATTCCATTGCTTGTTTAAATGTTGTTGCGATATTGAGGGAATAAGTTATGAAGGTTACTGCATAGTCGTGACTAACAGTAGGTTGCAATCACAAGTTATAATAATTGGTTCAGAGTACAAATCCCATATATCGCGCTCAATCCTAGGTTGTAAACACATGAGTCTTACAGCCACCCAATAAAGCTATCTCGAGTGAGACTGTGTGGCCCATTCTGTGTGTTGCATTGCCTTCTAGTTTACTAGGAGGGTTGATATCTTTAGAGGATTTTTTGGAAACCCGAAAGACATGAACCTGGGTCAATAACTCAGACGGTAGAGAATGAAGACTAAAACCCAACAATCTTCCTCACAAACTACTATCTGGTTATAGCCAGAGTATCCATCCAATAAGGAAATTCTGTGTGGACCTACCACCCTTTGTAAAATATGATCCATCCTGGGGAGGGGTTAATTGTCCTTCAAAGAACACTTGTTTAGATTTCTGAAATCAACACATAAGTGTATCTCCCCACTCTTCTTCCTTATAGTTACTAAGTTGGCCACCTAGTTTGAATACCTTATGTTAGCACTAGAATTCACCTCTAGATTGTGACAGAGGTAAGCCCAGTACCCATCACTTTGTATGTCACAATGAATAAATTTATGGGTGGTCCAATGGACCCAGCCTCAGGATTATGTCTCTTTAACTCAGAAAAATGGACTGGTATGCACAAGCAGGTGAGGTCTTAGTTTAACTTCAGTCGGTAGGTTGTATTAAGGGTGAATAGGAGGAAGACTTCGGTGATAAGGATGTAGAGGTATGTTTCATACATCAGGTCTTCCAGCAGCCCAAAGAGGAAAGACTTAAAAAACAAGATCTTCTTGAAATTCAGATCTCGGAGAAACTAAAGGAAATTATAACAACATTACAATCAAACATTCGTCATAACACAATAACAACAATCAAGTGAATCAGTCATCATGAATCCTCTCAGTAACAGAGGAAAATAAGAGGGAGTAAGAAAGATGACTTTCATTAAACAAGATGTCTCAAAAAAAAATACATAGCCAGAAAACCATAAGTTTCATTAAAACTTTACAATATGGGAGCTTTGTTCTACCATCGACCCTCAAAAAATATTAAAAATAAGTATTTATACTCAAAGAAACTTGCTCCCTTTAGAGGCGCACTCTGGTCATGGCATTCAAGGCTTGGTGTCTGCATATTCTTCTGTCAGGCTGCACTTGCATTCTTTTGTCAGACGCAAGATCAGATCGGTATGGGCTTCACAAGAAAATCCATCACAGGGAACTTTCGGCTGACAACCTGCCCTCCATGGCCAAATTTTCCATGCTTTCCATTTATGTGGTGAAACGAGGTTTCAACCACCTTCCCCATTTTCATTAACTACTTTCATTGGGAACAGGACAAGGCCTGATACCCATGACTATTCCAGGCAAGCTCATAATTCCTTTCAGGCAATTCTGGTGTCTTGAGGACATGGAGATCCTTATCTGTGACCAAATCGGGCCTTCAATATTTAACGTGGCTCCATTCCTTTTCCCCACATGACCACGGGTTGTGACCTCACGCTTGTCCACATGAAATCTCAGGATTTCGCATTTCGAGAGTTTCTACTCCCCTTGATCTCCAATACTCTGATGCTCAAAATCGTGAAATGACCCATCGAGATCCACGACCGGGTTTACTGTAAAACCGACGGTTGTGATCATTTCTTCAAACACTTTGGCCGCTTGCTTCTTGGATGGGTGATTATTCTTCTTTTGGTCCCACTTTCTATATGACCCTGGGTTGTGAACGTGGGCCTTACACTCAAGCACGTCGTGATTTCGCATATCACGAGTTCACGTCATGCTCCATGCTAAAATATACAAGTCATGAAAGCACAATCCCCAGATCGGATGACAGACGTCCCTCTGAAAAGGATGGCCTAGATCATAACGATGTTTTAGGACTTAGGGCCATCGATACTTCTCAGTTCAGATTTCCTAAAAATATTTCCTCCACGATACAGATCCTATGCCACGTGCCCTTCTAAAATGGATGGCCAAGATCATTTCGAGACTTCGCGTGTCACGATTCTTCAAGACTCACCCTCCTTCTTCCCCGACTCACGAAATCATGAAAATCTGATCTAACGGTCCAAATCTCTCCTTTTATCAACAACTGCGATCTTTTTGCGATTTCCCATTTCACGATTTTTTATGACTCTTCCCCTTGGCCGCTCCATCTTGTGAAACCATGAAATGCTAATCTTTCACCACGATTAAAACTTTGCTCGTCCCTTGATCTCGGGCCTTTTCCATGGCACTAAACTTCGAGCAACTTTTGGATCCTGAATACCCACGAACCACCAATCTGATTTGTCTGATGGATCCAACGGTCGAGACTGAGCCTGTGCTTGATGGAATTTCGTCGACCAGGTATGTGTGTGCCTTTGTACAATTGCACCTCAACTTTGGATGAAAAACATTTGTGGGTTTTTTAATACCACTTCTTTCGCATTTGGTCACCCAATGACCAGCTTCAAAGGAAAACAATCCCCTTGCAAAAATATGTGATAACACCTTAATGGTACAATAATCTTGGCATCCAACATTTTTTTTAGCTCTTTCTCAATTATGGACATTGAATGGGATTAAATTGTCTAATTTTATGTCTCAATGGCTTGGAGCCAATTTTTAGAGGGATCTTATGTTGGATGATGTCAATATCAAATGTCTTCAAATATTCATAGGACCATGCAAAAGGATCAGCAAACATTTTAATGAGACTGACATACATGTATTTTTGTTCTGCAGCCAATGCTTTGGACATCTTAATGATATTGGGATTCTCAGTGGTCCCAATATTGCACTCTCTCACCTCCTCTTCTTGATTCTTCATGGATTTTCCTTTGTAAACATCATTGTTGTCGAACAATCTTTCCAATGGTACTAGTCCTCTAGGAATGTGTCTTCAGCATATGAGAAGGTTGTTGATCTTCTAATTTCTCATTTTCATCTTCTTGACTTCCTTGATCAATTGAGATATTGGAGAATTCATCAATGGTGTGAAGAAATCTCTGCAACTCTAAATCATCACGAAAGACTTGTCGGTGCTTTATGTTGTCTGGTATGGTTGTTCTATGTCTGATTTCCACCTGATATTTAATATTTGGGCCAATGGGAGGCCTGAACATGCTGGCAGCTAAGGCCAAAGAATAAACTTTCTGATTCTGTTCTCTGGGACTGAAAGAGAGGTTAAATGCTAGAAATAAATTATCGATCATATCCCATACCTCGTTCATGTACGACTTGAGTCTATGCTGCTTAGCTTGATAGATATTCCTCACTTGATTGATGACCAACTCAGAATCACCAAAAACTATTAAACAATCAATGGTCATGTCTTTGGTAGCCCTCAATCCCAATACCAGAGCTCCATATTCAGCTATATTGTTAGTAGTCTCAAACTCTAGGTTATAAGAGAGGGTTATAACTTCTTTTGAAGGGGAAATGAGAAGAATACCTGTAGAAAATACATCTTTTAATGAAGAGCCATAGAAATACATGTTCCACACCTTGTTTTGTTGACCAGACATTGGTTGATCTCTGCATTGGCTGATTGATATTTCAGGTTCATCATCATCTAAATGAAAAACAAACGAGCTAATCCCATCCTCAACAACATAAATGGGGTGATTTCTTGGGTTTCGATGATCACTGACTATGTAGGCTAACCTTACCTCTCTGTATAGCCTCCTGTGCTCACCACCAAACACGGGAATGGTGGCATATGTGAGGTCCATTTTCAATGATCCTCCAACGATCTTAGCCCAAGTTCTGGATAATAGCATGACAAACTTTGGGGGGATGTCGGCCACCACAATGTCCATCACTACACTCTTCATGGGTAATTGTGCTAGAAAAACCACCATATCCTTTATCAATCCCAAGCATTTTACTTTCTTGGAATCAAAGGAGTACAGGTCTTGGTAAGGCTTGGTAATCTCCATACTTAGTTCTTCCATAACAACTTTGGGCATGACATTGTGAGAGGCTCCTGAGTACATAAGACAATTGTGAAGGATCTTGTCATGGACATTAAGATATATACAGAAAGGGGTAGAAGCATCATATCCATATTCAATGTGTGGAACCACAATAATGGTTGGGTTTTCATCCTATAGACTAATGACATCAGAAGATACACTAGAAGTAGTAGGTTGTAGAACTTTCATGATGGATTTCTTGAAAGGTTCATTTTTTAACAATTTTGTCAAAGGGACAGGAATCTTGATTTTGCTTAGCTCATGTTCCAAGATGAAAGAGTTTGGTGGCTTATCAACTTCCTTTGTTTCAGGGGCAATATGTTTTGATAGTGGAGATGACTTAGTTTTAGATGGCATAGATTTATTTGGATTTGGATTGGGAGGGGATTCTGCTTGTTTTCCTTGATCAAAGGAGGTGGCCTTGGAAGCTCCATTTCTCATCCTCAAATCACATTTATTCTTGGGTTGACCTTGAATAACTCCCTTTTCCCCTATCTGATCATCAAATTGATTTGGCAATTGTGCTACCTCATATTCTTGTTGTGTTAAGTGACTGGTATAATAATATGTCTCATTGAAAAGCACGGTAGTATCGTCCACAACATCATTTTCTACATCTATCTCCTCAATATGATTGTTTTGGAAAGGGGGAACTACCCTTTGATCATCAACATTTCTCCTTTCTTTCTGCATTACTTGAGGGGCATCATTAGGCCTTCTGAATTGGTTATGATTTCTATTACCAACCCCTTGAAAGGTTTTGTTTGGTTGTTTGGATTCCCATTTTAGCTTAGCTATCTCGAAAGTAACATCCTTCAAATTCTTAGTCATATCTTCAAGTTTGATATCAAATGTAGCTCGGTTAGAGGAGGTAGGGGAATCCTCTCTCTGTTTTTTCTTCTCTTTATTAGATCTAGTCTTTAATCTGTCTGATGCCAAAATATTAGATTCAACTTCAATGGCTTATTCCTACATGGATAATAGTGTGGTTGATATGCTCTCTCTTAGGAGGATGGATAATTTTGCATCAAATGCATTAGCATAAGTGATCTTGGCAGAAGCTTCAGTTGGTTTGATTTCATCTGGGATTCTACCATACATTTTATTGAATCTCTTGGTGAAGTCTAAAATAGATTCACCATTTTTTCTCTTTAGAGCCCCAAATTCAGTGATGTAATAGAGATAATCTCTCCTATCTCCCCATTGCTTTATAAAAGCTTCATCTAACGCCTCAATATCTGCAATGGAGGCTGGAGGAAGACTTATGAACCATTTTTTTACTTCCCCATCCAAACTCTGTACAAAAAAACTCATCCACACATCTGAATAATCAATGTTAAATTTGTTTGTAAAATTGTAAAAGGATACCAGGTGTTCTTCAACAATTATTTCACCCTCCCCATTATATCTTGGCAGATATTTCATGTAATCTGTGGTTGGGAGTGCATGCAAAACTACAGGTAGCACTAAGGGTGCATATCCGGTAGCAATTATGACATCCATCCTATTAACAACCATGGCTTGAACAATAGGAATCTGAAAATTTATGGGGGATACAAGACTAGATGTAGGAATGGATGTTAAAGTGGAATCAGAAGTAGGATATGTATGATCCCATTTGGAATTATGATTCTCAGGGATAGCAAATTCAAGCTTCTTGTGATGATGGTTTGAAGTATTCTCGTGGTGTGCAACTTTTCCTTTAAGGGGGGAATTGTATCTCTGAGATACAATGGATTTTCTTAGTTGCCTTTCTAGTTTAGAGCCTACTGTGTTATTCTCGTGGTTAAAATCATCCTTCTTGGATTTGTTATTTTCAAATTTGGATCTATTGAATCCCTTTCCGGGCGCCAATATTTCTTCTTTAGATTTTACTCATTGAAGTCACCAAGTGAAAGATGACAATCTTTTGGTGTCTAATATTTGTTCACCATCAAAGGTCAGAGATGATCAATTTTCGTTCTCCCAGGGAAAGATATTTTTTTACTCCATTCCCTGGAAATGACGCCATAAGATGTTGGTCCTAAGGTCTACACCTAACTGCTAAAGGAAAAAGCTAGGCCACCTATCAGTTTAGAATGATTGCTTCTTTTAAATATTTTTTTGGTTGGTCAGAGGGTTATTCTATCAAGACAAAGGGAAGGTTGGGTTGGCATAATGATATGGATGAGGGCCCTCCTTGGCTGATGGCACACTAATGACAGACCAGTGAAATAATATAAAACAGAGGGAAACAACAAACTACTCAATGAATAATCTGCTGCAAGAAGTTCAATACTTAAAATATCATTTCAAGACATCAAACATGTATCAAAAAAAAATAACTCCCACAGGTTGCAGAAAACAAATCTTCACCAAAGCATTAGTTGTTTGACAGGTTGCATATTAGTAAAAATAATTCATACAATAGCTGAAAGGAAATGAAATCTATGTTGCACAAATCAAAAATTGTATTCAAGATAAGAATGAAAACACATGAAGAGTTGACCGAAACATTGTCATGAAGAGTATGTTCACCAGGTAGAGAGCTTTAATCCATGCATAAAATGGTTCCAACCAATCTGTTGTATTTCTATTCTTTCCTCAAAAAATCTAACCCTTAAAACATTCAAAGACCCTCTATTTAACAGAGTTGCAGAGGTTCTCATCCTTAAGGGACTGAGACCTAATTTTAGGTAACTATTCATAAAAAAAAATATTAACTTGACTAAGTCACTGGACTTAATCAACAAGAGTGGTTCTTATCACACACATAAGACCACTCTTGTATCTAATCTAATACAATGCGGGAATAAATCAACTAAAAACTACTATTGTCTCTGAGACAGAATTGATGCATGTGCTAGAGGAACTGAATTGGCAGAAAATAGGCCATGGGCTGACAGAGAAGAGATTTGTGTTGAACGATGGCATGTCTACGAGCTGTTAGAGGCCACTGGGGATAACGAGTTGCATGAGTAGACCTCTGCTTGAGGAAGAGGTACTATGTTGAAGTGTTCTGGAACCAATCTGCGTCGACCTGTGATTGAGGCTTAACTCTTTGTCTATGCCCAAGCTTTCGAAAGCCAATCACACTCTGTATTGAACCCGTCATATGCCATCTGTACCTATTAAATAGCTTCTCTAGAATGGTTGTCATTCCATCAAGCATGAGAGGAGACGTGGAGGCGAGCATCCAATCGGGATACAGGATGAATGGCTGCGAGGGTAGATGACGTGTGAAGACATATGTAAAAGTGAGAGGAGTTGTGAATATGATGGAGGTATCGAGAGTATGGAGTTGGTGACATGTATTGAAGGATATAGGTGGCACGTAGGGAGAGGAGGATTAGATAGGTTGGGAAGTGGGTAGAGAACATGTGGTGAAAGGCGCGAGGGGGTGGTATTGAAAATCAACCTGGGAGGAACTTAGAGGGGGGGGGTAGGTGGTAAGAGGATTAGAGAGTGGGGGGGGTTCGAATTCTTGAGGACCCTCCATGTTAATTAGG
>ML782803.1:614894-646393 GCA_009831015.1 Picea engelmannii
CCCCCCCCCCCCCCCCCCCGCCATTAAAGGTAGAATGGTCAGGGGGTCCGAGTTGCGACAAGGACCATTGATATGGAGAGGTGGCCCACCGTTGATGGAGATCAACGTGGGGGTTAATGGAGGACAAATGTCGGGTGGTGAGAGGAGCAAGAGTAGTGAGTGGGATGAGGGGAGGTGACATGGAGGTGACACGATGATCTGATGTCATTCAATCACATGATTGCGGGAGATGTTGAGGGTGGTTTGGATCCATACCACCCTTGGGCCCGCAATCCACCACAAGTTTCCATGTATCCTTCCAACAATACCATGGTTCCAATTGTGGGATTGCTTAGGAAAATTAACGCTCGAGTAGTTTACATCCTCGCAAGGAAGTGTGATCATCGATCTGATGATGATCTGTGATTTGGGTGATATTTACCTACTGCAAGGATCGACGATTCTTGCCGACTTCTTATCAATGGTCTAGATTCACTCCAGAATTTCGAGCTTCAGGTGTTTTGAACGTGAAACATGAAAAATCTCCTGGAGTATCTGAATTGAATGATCTTTCACCACGTGTAATGATGGATGAATGGTCCAGATTCTCTTCGGAAGTCTGGGTTTCAGAAGTTTCAAATGTGAAGCATGAAAAATCTCTCGGAGGAAAATCTCTGAAGTGAAAGATCTGTTGCCACCTGTCTCCTCTGATGGATGGTATAGATTTACTTTGGGACTTCAGGTCTTCGGATGACTCTTGGTGTTAAACTCCACGTGACTCTGCACTCCCAAATGGGCAACAACCATTGATATGATTTGCTTGGTGAATCTTTACCGTAAAAAATTTCCCTGTTCATTTCAACAATCCTGGCCTGAAAATGACCATTATGAATGGTTGCGTTTGTCCACAGGCGTTTCCTATGTATATAAAAGGCTTGGTCGATCTGTGGTGAGCTGGATCAATGTAAAATATGATGACAAGTAATTCGAACCAAATCCAACATATATTTCATCCTTTCAAGAAAAATAGAACAAAAATGCAAAAAGACTCAATCTAGAAAGAAACGAATAAGAACCAAGTCACTCAGTAATGGGAAAAGGACTTAACCAACCAGAAGAGGAAAAATTGATGAAGGCATAGGTAAAAAGAGAGGAGAGGCAGGGGATGCATACCTAGGTTACAACATTGATGACCACTTCCATCTTGCACAGTAAGTGCATGCACCTTTGGGGCTTTGCTTTTTCCCATGTTGATGAGAATTCTCTGCTCTTGTGTCAAAGACTCGATAAATTCCTCAAGAGAGGGAATATTCTAGGTAGATCTATATGCAAATCTAACTAAATGAAATGTGTATACAAACATTGAGTATTATGGACCAAGTTTGGAGAGAATGGTGAGAACCATTTGTTTCTCCTCCTTAGATTTATCAACCCCACAAGCCTTGAGTTGCGACAACAAATCCTTATATTTGGTAAAGAAATCTTGGATATTGTCGAAGATTTTTGGATCCAATGTGAAAAATTCCACCTCAATCATATGTTCCCTCATCTCATCCTATTTTCCAAAAATCCCTTCCATGCTGGTCCAAGATTCATTGGGGGTTTTATAGGAGGATATGTGAAAGATAATTTCAGAAGAAATGGGACTACATATTGTTCCGAACGCTTTATCCATTCGATTTAGATACTTGGATTTTTATATGGATGATGTTGGGTATGTCTTTGTGTTCATGGTTAACTTGTACAATCCTCCACTTCAAATATGAATTATCATCTTCTCCTTCCATGCAAATTAAGTGTAAGAACGATTTTTTTTTAAAATTCCATCTTTGGTACCTGCAAAAATAATTTGGTGTCTTTTCCCTAGAAATTTGTTTGCTCTAACACCATGCAAATTTTTTGAACCTGCACATAATATATCTAGCTGGGAATTTACATACACAGTTGCAGAGAAAATAGAATAAAACAGAATCATGAGAGAAAGAATGGAATAATTCTCATTAACCAAATGAATAATAGATAATTCACACATGATATACTTTGTATAACTCAATCAATTCCCACTCGAGAAGAATCCAATGTTCCATAGTGGTGGTATAGATTGATTTGGAAACACACCAACAGTTATAGGAGTAAATTTCCACCTAGTATAGTCTCTCAGGTAGTTACGAGAGTGAACTACCACCTAGCTGAGTTAACTAGTCTATCAATCTTTAGTTAACTGACTGAAACAGAGTGAAGTGAGGAGGAGATCAGGGAATCATGGGTAATTCACTATTTTGGTGATGATCCCAAGGACAATGTTCATTACCTGATGATGATCCCAATGTTGCATGGTGATAATCCCAATGTAGCATCTAGACTCCACTCAACTGGTCAAACTGAAGTGAAAACTGAAGAGAATATTCTCCCTAGAGGAATCTTCTTCCTAAAATATAGGAAACTAAACAATGACTAATAAACATAAGAAAAACCTTAGGAAAAATAAATCCTAGGTTTGTGTGAAGTAACTCCAACAACGCAGCCACCCCCAGGCACCTTTAACCTTGACAGACAGAATAATTTTGGTAGCATACCAATATCCAACCAAGGCTAGCGCACCTTTCTCCAAGGGTGGCACACCAGGAAATAATAACTAGAAACCAAACAGAAAGTCCAAACCATAACCAATATACCAAGTCCAACCAAAATCCAAAATCCCAGTTGCAGCAGTTGGAGTTGCACTTCTTCTCCAAAATTGGGCACCACTAGTCTTATGCAGTTTTGAGTGAGTGAGTATCAAATGAGCTCTAATGCCCTCTATTTATACTTCTCTATGTCACTTGACTAGATCAACTTCTTTTTCTATAGGCTAATAAATCAATATTAAATATTCTCTTGAGTTGACTTGTCTTCCAGTGTTATTATCCAACGTTTTAGGGTTTCTCTTGCTTCCTGGAATATTCTAGTCTCGTCAAAGGTTACATGTAGAGGTTAATACCTCCTGCATCTACCATAATATCAACACCTATCACACTGAAACACTATCTATTTTTTTTCACAGATACCCCACCTACAAAAAAGAGATGTACTCCATTGTGCAGGCATGTCGACAGTGGAATCATTAAATTATGGGGGAGGAAATGGTCATTGACATTGATCACGGGCCTCTGCAATTCATGTAGACATAAGGAAAGTTGTATAATGACCACCATTAGAAGTGGTCCATGTACTTGCAGCAATTCCACTCGAACATCAAGTATAATAAGGGAAACACCAACCATGTCGCAAATTGTCTCAGTTGATCCTTGGTTGTAGTGATAACCACAATTCTTAACTCCTATGGGAATGAGATGTCACGATGGCCAAAATTATAGAATAATGAATCTAACTTTGTTGTTTCCTATAAGACATTGAGCTCAGGAAAAATAGTTCCAGACTTTCATCTTTAGGAATTATTTCTATGCAATCTGAGCCATATTTGTTTCCTTCAAGTGAGCGTGCAAACATGATCTAGGAAGCTCATTATAGTCAGGGATCAAGACATTTTGATGTAGAAACAAGAGTGCCAATACTACAAAAACATTTTTATTGGTCGAAGCTTCAACAAGATGTCCACAATTACATCAAATCTTGCACTACCTGTGCGATTTCCAAGACCGACATCAATAAACAGGGACTATACACCCCTCTGCGTACTCCATATAGGCCTTGGGAGTCCATCTCCATGGATTACATGTATGGAATGCCTTCAACCAAGCATGGGAACGAATGTGTCTTCATGGTTGTTGATTGATTCTGTAATATAGTAGTGTTGGAACTCTCCAAGAAGAGCATCACAATCGAGGCCACCGCCAAGCTCTTCTTTGAACATGTTTTGGTTCATTTTGGGATCCTACAATCTATTATCTTAGATCAAAATAATATGTTCTTGAGAAATTTTTTGTCTTTGTTATGGTCGATGATGGACACCAAGTTGATCAAATCGACTGCCTTCCACCCACAGACTGATGGAAAAATGGAGGGTGTCAACATGATGATTGTCCATGTCTCGAGGATGTACAATTCCAAACATCCATGTACATGGGATGAAATTCTTCCTTATGTTCAACATATATACAACATATACCTTAAAAAATCTATTTTCCACAAACCTTTTCAGGTGTGCTTGGGGTTCCATCCATTAGCCCACATTGATGTATCTCTTCCCATTACAGCTACACAGGAAGAGTCTGTTACACATCAAAATTACTCACTTCAATAGTGTCGCAAGTGTCGTCATTACAAGTGTTGTAAGTGTCGCATATTGTCCGCAAGTGTCGCATCTTGACCACACGTGTCGCAAGTGTCACAAAAATCATACTACCATCTTTCCTATGGCGTGCCTCTAACGACATCATAAGGACACTTAAGACACCTCAAAGACTAGTTTTGAAGAGGAGAAATCAATTGACAAGGAGTACGAGCCTTTTTCCATTGAAAAATCCACTCAAAAGTCAAATTTGGAAAGGAGCGCTCCCCTACATACTATCATGGAGCGTTGGTGCTCTATACCCTCTTCTAGGAGAGCGTTCCAATGCTCTGTGTCCTTTTTGAGGGAGCGCTAGCCTTTTTTGGGTGAAATTTGGTTTGTTGGAGGAAATCAGGGAAGAATCCCCTCAATCTCTGAAGTTGGTTGGATTCGAATATGAGTTCAAGGCATGATATTATGGAAGATCCACAACTGAAGGAGAGGAATCCTCAACTTATGCCAAAGATCTCTCAATTGGTTGGGCCTCTCCAAGTTTATATAAGGAGGCCTTCTCATGGTGAAAGGTACATGAAAGGATTGGAGGTATGAAACCTATGATCTCATAGGCAACATACAATACAGAGATGGATATTGAGAATTACACCAAACTTATGATCCCATATGTGAGATTCCATTGAAGAATAATCAGTGTAGATTACTTGAGCAAATGGGTTGGACAAGGAGAGCTGGAAGAAGTTGTTGCACCTTCATCAGAGGATTGTAAGTACTCTTCATTTGTTCTCATTAATAAACATACATGCTTGGCCTGTTTCTTTCAAGTTTATGTTTGTTCCACATGAACTTGTCTTCAGTAGATAGATCTGTATTTGAGCTAATCTTGGTAAAATAGGAAGCTTGTTGTATCTTTGTTTTTTCTACAGGACCTATCGAGGAGCTTGGGATTGAAGCTCAACTTGGACTTTGCGAGGACAAACGCCATTTAAAAAGGTAAATTTTTATTCTTCCTCTTCATTCATTAGCTTAATTAGATATAAAAGGATGGCAGTGACCAATGATATCACCCTTTATGTCTTGGTTTCAGGGGTCTAGATACCAAGAGGGAATTCGCTTGTCCACGGGAGGATTCACCTGTAATAGAAATTGGCAACTCCACTGGGAAAGAGCTCTGATTTTTGTTTCCTTTCCTAGATTTTGTTTTGTCCCTTTGCCCACTTCTTGACCTTCTCCATATTGTCTTTGATTCTTGGATCTATTTGATTCTCTCTTGATTTCATCACCTTCAAATTGATTGACTGAGTTTGCTTGATTCTTTGACTTTCTGGGCATTTTTTCTGAATTTTTAGTGGCCAACACCCCCCTACCCTTGTCATCTGAGCGCCAACGCTCCCTATTGGTCTTACACAGAGCGTTGGAATTCTCTAGTGCCCCTTACACCAGAGCATTTCCCCTTTTCTATGAAAATTCATGTAGGGTTTCTTTCTATGAAGTTAATTTTTTTCTTTTCGCACTTTCTCATAGTCTTATCATCTCATTACATCCTTGATTTGGACTTCAACACTCTGCTTTCTAAGAATTGATCACCTTTTGTTTGGAATTTTGGCATTTTTCTTCCTTACCTAGAAGTCACTCTTTGTCTTTGTTGATTTAGAGTCAACTTACTGTTTTCTTCTCATTTATCTGACTGAGTGGAAGCTTTTGTGAGGAAATTCAAAGGTCTATGCACGATTCCATTTGATCTTTGAGATCATTTTAGAAAGAAATTAAGTTTTGAGTGGTTTCTCTATTCTCCCTATCTTTTCTTGGATTCTTCTTCGCATTTTATTGTCTTCCTTGAATGCTTGCATTTAAAGTAGCGGAATTGCATGTTTTTTGACATTTTGGGACATTGTGCATTGTGCATCTGAAATTATGAATGTTTTCTCCTTCTCGTAGCATATTTTTCATCAAAATGAAAAGATTGTATCTTCATATATTTGCATAAATTTCAAGTAGGTCAAAACACCATATTGTCCACACCATTTTCCTTTTGAGTAACAACAGCTTTAAAAATCAAGCGCTAAACTAAAATTTATTAGACATTTTTACATTTTCTGGTAGCAAACCTACATTAGATTAGTTGTAGGGATTTGTAATAGGTGTGAAAGATAACTTTCCAAAGCTGCAAACAAACATAGGATCTTGTGTTAGGGAGCAGTGAGATCCAATTGCTGCATTTTGTCCTGGGAAGCCCTTCTCACATAAGAGTCAATCACGAGGTTGCATTGAGATTATTAGAGTTATTCACCCTGCTTTGTTGGTATTGGTGTAGATATTGCATGTATTATGGGGGTCTCTTGAAGGTATACCCACAATGATGAGTGAAATCCTTTCAAGTTGATTTCGGGCTAGATACCCTGCCCTTGCGCATGGATCGAACTGTCAATTGTTTCCCTAGGAATCACTATTGTAGTTGGTAACCTTAGTGGCCTATCTCTTTAGGGTATTTACACAAGGTGACTATGGAGGGAGAAGTCTTCACGGTACCTAGAATTGACGTTGGCCAAAATCACTCAAGCTCCTTGGAGGGTATACCCACGACTATGTGTGGGTACTCCCTAGCATAATATAGGTTGGAGATATATTTTTATGGCGTCAGTTCCTGGGATGACCAATGAAGGAACCCCTTTTCCAGGGGAACCCTTTGTTTTTTCTTCTTACGGAAATGTTGGTCTTCATTACATTACTACTTTGAGCCTTCTAGGTCTCACAATTGGGTTATCGGTATGGTTGTTTTCCACTCTGGTCATCTTGAATGCAGGTGCTTCCGATGTAAGCACACTGCCCACACATCAACCTCATGTCGACCTTTCACCTTCTCCGTCCATCAGGTCTCCTTCCATTTATCCTTCTTCCCCTAGTGAAAGCTCTAAAGAGAGTAGCCAGGTTGATAAGAAGAAGAAGAAATAGAAACAAAAGAAGAAGAACCAGAAAGGGACCAAACCTCCAACTACATCAAATGTTGGATCCAAACAACCAACTACTATTAATAGTATTGGGAGTGTTGATGAGGTCGACAAGATTAAAATGAAGAATCTGAAACCCAAATTCCCTTGCAGTCTTTGTAAGGCTGACCACTTTCTAAGGGATTGCCCTAGTATTCCCAAGGTCTTAGAAGTGTGGTCCTCCACATCATCGGCCCCTGCTAGTCATGTCAGTGATACCCCTTCAACTAGTGACATTAAGGTTGGTAAGAAGAAGACAAATGTCAAATTACCTTATATGTTATGCAAAGGTGATCATTATTCTCACCTTGTCCTCACATGGAAGAGGATTCTTCTCTTTTGGAAAAGCTTCAAATTCCAACTGGTTATCGTAGGATTTCCCCCAACCCATCATTAGTTAATGGAATGGTTAATCTGGTTCCATCTCCGATCAATCCGATTGATCCAGTGGTAAATCTAGTTTCATCCTCAATTGAACCACTAACCAAAGTAGTTGATCCAGTTCCATCATTGGTCAGCCCCACTCTTCATCTGCAGAGTGAACCCAAAGTGATTGATCCAGTTCCTTCCTCGGTCAGTCCCACCCTTCATCCGAAGAGTGTCAAAGTGGTCGATCCGATTCCACCATCAATCGATCCCACTCCTCCTCTGACGAGTGCCAAAGTGGTTTCTCTGGTGACTTCATCAATCAATCACACTCTTCCATTGACGAGTGCCAAAGTGGTTGCTCCAGTTACATCATTAGTCAATGCCACTCTTCCTTTGAAGAGTGCCAAGGTGGTTGATTCGATCCCATCATCGATCCATCCTACTCTCCCGCTAGAGAGTAAACCCAATTATGCCCACATTTTTCTCGTTGAAACATGATCTACCATGTCGGGGGGGCATTCCTCCTTCTCCTGCGAAAATCCTTCCAAGTAATGAGGCCATCCTTTTTTATTGGGGTGTGCTAACAGGACCTTGTCTTCCCTCTCACATGCCTTTCAATATTACAGTAAAATTTTGTGGTCAGGACATTCCTCATGATCTGATAGATGAAGGTTCGTTTGTTAGTATTTTTTCCTCTATTGCTTGGCAAGATTTGGGTTATCCTCATCTTGTGTCAGTTACCCAGACTCTGTTCTCTTTTAACAGAAGAACCAGTCAACCTTTAGGGATCCTTCCTTAGTTTCCCATAACTTTAGGAGGGAAAACTGTCTTTATTGATGTTATGGTAGCCCAAGACCCCTTGGATTTCGACTTACTCCTTGGGCGAAATTATGTCTATGCCATGAAATCTATTGTGTCCACTTTTTCCGTGTGATATTTTTCCCACGCGATGGAAGAATGGTGACTATTGATCAACTTTTGTTTGTTGGCCTTGACTTGACCATCAACCTAATGACCTCCCTAAACAGGCCTTATATGCAGTCGGTATCACCTCTGTCATAGGTCAATTATGTGGCGTTCTCTCCCATGACTTCAACTTCTGATGACTTAGATCTGGTAGTTGACCTGGTGATCTCTTTGATAGGGCTATTGGAGCCTGGTCTCCTTACCCCTGGCAAGACCCTCGACATGTGTTCCTTCCGGATCATTATTCTTCCATCCGGTGAAGATCTCATGGAAACCATGATCGATTTTTGTCCCTTGACATGGTATCCTTCCAGAGTGTCATCCTCTTGGAATCCATGATCAAACAGACGTTACGAGCACAATTTTCCTCTCTGTAGAAAGCTCGTTAAAAAATGAAATAGAATCTACGAGCATAGTTTCTCTTCTCTATGGCAAGGTCGTTAAAAAATGAAACAGATATCTACAGATCAAACCCAGAGCCATGAGCATAGTTTTTCTTCTCTATATCAAGCTCATTAAAAAATGAAACAGAAGCTATGAGCATAGTTTTTCTTCTCTGTAGCAAGCTTGTTAAAAAATGAAACAAGGATTTGGGGATTGAACCTGGATCCTTGAGCATAGTGCTTTTCCTGTGTGAAGCTCGTTAAAAAATGAAACAGTCACCTCTCATGTCAAGTCAAGTCTTTTTCCAGATATCGTAGATGTCGTGTCAAGTCTTTCGTTAGGTCTCTTTTTTGAACCTTCATTTCATACACCCTTATCCCTTTTCTCCATCTAGTACATAAATTGGTGACAACCTTAGAGTCACTGAATGAATTGAATCTTGGGGGGCATGTCTCCTTCCTTTGATGATCATTCTGGAGTTAAGCCACAAGATTTTCAAGATGGGGGCATACCGAGCTTAGTATTTTTTCTTTCTCGCACTCGTAAATACATGAGAATGTAACTGGGTAAACTTTTATCTATTTTTCGAACCCGCATGGATAAACAAAAAAGGAACCCCCTGGAGTCTTCTTTAAACTATTTTCAGACTCTCTAAACATGAAAATATTGTCGAGTGATCTTGCTTCCTTTCCCACTCATTAAAAGGTTTCAAAGGGCGTCTTTCGAGTGATAATTTATCTCTTTTTCGGACACGCAAGACTAACACTACGAAAAAGGACAACATTGGAGTCATCTTTAAGTTATTTTCATACTCTCTAAATATGAAAAACAACTGAGTTTACCTTCTCTGGACTCATTAAGTGATCACACATTGAAGGGCCCATATGGGACCGAAACCTTACTTCTTCCAGTTCGTTAAACAAAGGAAGAGGGACTTACCGAAGGTGAGTTATATCGAGCATGTGTTACCCTCCTCGGTCTCATTAAATTAAAAAGAGGTACTCGTCTATATGGATGGGGGGGGAATTGAAGGAAGCAAGCCAAGAACTTTTTGAGAACACTACCAGTAACTCTTACAGTCATCCTTGAACACAACACTTTGTATTTGTACACATTTCAATCTGTTGAACCTCTGCGCTGAACCAATCCTCTAATTTTTCCTACTCCTTTGGGTCACCCGACGAAATTCATAGTGTCCACTACATCATCATGTTTTGTTCCATGTCATGTTTGTGTTGTTGCGCCTCAGTGTTCAAGGGAATTATCTGCCTCGAGAGTCAACCATCACAAATATCTTGTTTCAATACCCGTGTCAGTCCATGTTCATTTGATCTACCAATTTACATCTCTGTGTCATTTTCGTGTCATTGATGGGGGATACATCAAGGACCTCCTGTAATGAGTCTATTCCTGTCGACATCAACACATTATCCAGGAACTAGACTTAAAAACTAGTTAGTACCTTGGGACCTGCATGCCTCAATGGCAAGCCTCCTCACTTCTGACAGTGGATTTACATCATTGACCTCTCATCAGATGATTCCACGAATGCTCGACTTCATCTCATCCATTCACATTCATTGGAATGACCTAGAGTACCTTGGGAATAATTGACATCAATGGTGATCTCCCTCGCGCTTGTTAATGGTTTACCTCATTGACTGGTAATCAAGTGGTTTCTGCCATGTTCAACATCAGGACATCTATTCACATGGTTAGATTCCTACTACATTAGGATCGGTAAGAAGACACTGAGTTGAGTCATTCACTCTGATATATACTTTACCCAGGTTGTGATAGATTTTCTCTTGAATATTGACACATATATTGTCACATAGATCCACTTTGTATTGGTCTGTGTCTATGTTTTTTCATCTCATAGATCCACAGTGTATTTTTTGTAGCTATGATCAGTTCATGTCATGGACGTATAGATCCACATTGTATGTTTGGTGGCTATACTTTTTGTCAATATAATTATGGATCCATAGTGTATTATATGGCGGCCATACCTGAAAAAATATTTTATCACTCAAGCATAGGTATGTTTCCTTGGGTTTGAAACATGTCATAATATTTGTTTGATGGTTGTGTGCAGCTTCTACCAGGTTCTCCACGTTCATACCCTTGCTAAAAAAAGTCTACAAAGTACTTCAGTCATCATCATCTTCTGACTTCGCACTTTGGGGGCCAATCTGTTACACATCAAAATTACTCACTTCAATAGTGTCGCAAGTGTCGTCATTAAAAGTGTTGTAAGTGTCGCATATTGTCGGAAAGTGTCGCATCTTTACCACAAGTGTTGCAAGTGTCACAAACATCATACTACCATATTTCCTATGTCGTGCCTCTGACGAAATCATAAGGACACTTAAGACACCTCAAAGACTAGTTTTGAAGAGGAGAAATCAATTGACAAGGAGTACGAGCCTTTTTCCATTGAAAAAGCCACTCAAAAGTCAAATTTGGAAAGGAGCACTCCACTACATACTGTTAGGGAGCGTTGGCTCTCTATACCCTCTTCTAGGGGAGAATTCCAATGATCTGTGTCCCTTTTGAGGGAGCGCTGGCCTTTTTTGGGCGAAATTTGGTTTGTTGGAGGAAATCAGGGAAGAATCCCCTCAATCTCTGAAGTTTGTTGGATTTGAATATGATTTCAAGGCATGATCTTAGGGAAGATCCACAACTGAAAGAGAGGAATCCTCAACTTATCCCAAATATCTCTCAAGTGGTTGGGTCTCTCCAAGATTATATAAGGAGGCCTTCTCATGGTGAAAGGTACATGAAAAGATTGGAGGTATGAAACTTATGATCTCATAGGAAACATAGAGTACAAAGATGGATATTGAGAATTACACCAAACTTATGATCCCATAAGTGAGATTCCATTGAATCATAATCAATGTAGATTACTTGAGCAAAGGGGTTGGACAAGGAGAGCTCGAAGAAGTTGTTGCACCTTCATCAGAGGATTGTAAGTACTCTTTATTTGTTCTCATTAATATACATACATGTTTGGCCTGTTTCTTTCAAGTTTATGTTTGTTCCACATGAACTTGTCTTCAGTAGATAGATCTGTATTTGAGCTAATCTTGGTAGAATAGGAAGCTTTTTTTTATCTTTGTTTGTTCTACAGGACCTATCGAGGAGCTTAGGATAGAAGCTCAATTTGGACATTGCGAGGACAAACGCCATTTAAAAAGGTACACTTTTCTTCTTTCTCTTCATTCATTAGCTTAATTAGATCTAAAAGGATGTCAGTAACCAATGATAGCACCCTTTCTGTCTTGTTTTTAGGGGTCTAGATACCAATAGGGAATCTTCTCGTCCGCGGGAGGATTCACCTGTAATAGAGTCCTCACAAGCTTTGATCGAGGTTGATTGAGAAACCAAATTTTTTGAGTGAATCCAACACATAAAACAACAAGTTCATGATATTTTTCATAAATCCAATGCCAAGTACAAGCAACGCCATGATCAAGATTGGGTACCACACAAGTTTCAAGTGGGAGATAACGTATGGTTGCATTTGCAGAAAGAGAGCCTCATAGGACTCCATCGGAAGCTACACATACTCACATATTGGCATTACACCATCACCAATGTTGTGGGTGAGAATGATTTTGAATTAAGTACTCCTCCTTTCCTTGGCTTGAACCCATTATTTAATGTGGAACTACTTCGACCATATTTTCCACCTCTCCTAGACACTTCAGATGCAGCCGAGAAATTGGCCCCTACAAAAATAAATATTGAATACATTGAACATGCATCAGTTGATCAAATCATGGACACCAAGATGAAGGGAACTATCCAATATAACATCCAAATCTATTTGGTTATCAAAGAATTCTAGTTTCTTCATCAGGGAAAGTGGCTCACAAGGAGTCAAATTCTACATAAGTTTCTCCATCTAATGGAGAAACTTGAGGCAATGGATATCATTTCTTCCTAATGGGGAAGTAATAATCTATGTGTTCATCGGTTTCCTCCCACCTATTCCACCGGCTCAAATTACAGTTTCCATCTTGGCATTTTTTTTTATATATTTTTGGGTCCCAAAACTTCGAGACCATTTTGAGGCTCTAAACAATGTTTTTTCTGACTTGGCAGTGCCCAAGAGATTTTTGTTAGGATGTATTTTTCCATTCGTACTATTCACTCCTTTTCTATACCTTTTCGATGAGGTACCAAGTGCCCCAAACAGAGTTCCTGTGGAAAATGTGCACCCTTGGGAAGTTGATGTATCAACTACTGCCATTGGGGCCCACAAACCTTTTGGTGTTTCATCTTCTAGGGTTAGGGTTTTGGATGTTTAGAGTTTCCTCATTTATTATTTATGTTAAAAGTTTATTTAGAGCCTCATTATAATAATCTTTTTGCAAATGAGCGTAGCCGACACATCTCTCTTCAGATATAACCTACCACCATCCTAGCTAGCTTATGTTCTTTGCATTTTGCAGTCTTTTGTATTCCAGACAATCATTAATAGAATCAAAGTTTTACTGTATTAATGTATTCTTTGCAATATATCTATGTATTTCCTTGTTATATCTTTTTTATATTTCTTCCTTCATGTCATTCTCAAAATAATCCAGGTTAGAAAGTAACGTACACCTTGAAAAATGTGCCAAAGTGGGTTCTACACTTATGGGGTTGTCTGAAGCCCTGCACATCTTACAGGTGGATATCGGTGGCCTCCCACTTATATGTTTTCATGTCAGCACATCTTGTTGTACTTCCAGGGCCATTTTGGGGCCCTAAACAATGTTTTTTTGGTTCGCCATAGTCAAACTGTAGACGGAGTCCAAGTTTGACAGCGTAATGTGTAGTTCTCAAAAAGACCTTTCCAACGGGCTATCACGCGCATAAAATGTAGGTCGTATGAAAAGTTTACTACCCCGGGAAGTTGAGGTACCAACTTACCCATAGGGGCCCACACAACATTTGGCGTTTCATCTCCTAGGGTTAGGTTTTTGGATGTCTAGGGTTTTTCCATTCATGAATAATGTTAAAAATGCCTCTAGAGCCTCATTGTAATCATTCTTCTCAGACGAATGCAAGTAGCAGCCACATCTCTTTCCAAATATAGTTACCACCATTCAAGCAAGTGTTTTAGTTTCGCATTTTTATAGTTTCAGCCTATTTCATTTATTCAATAGAAGATATTTTTTAGTGGACATCTATGTTGTTCTTCATATCTATGTGTTTATTGTATTCAGTGTGTTAATCAGTTCGTTTCGTTCCTAAATCCATATCAGTGATATCAGAGTGGTATTCTCTTCATTTATTTTTCTTCGTGCATGTCCCCAACAAGATCTGGGTACAAGAAGTTGAGACTTGAACCAATCGAGTCGTTACAATATCGGTCACACTGAGCCCGACAACAACCCATTGGAGACGAAAATAAATATGATGGAGTAGAATATCCTTTTAAAATGTTTCTTTAGGAAGCCATTGCGTGACAAAGGAAGGAAATGATGGAAAACTTTGCGCAGATCCTTCAGGCATTGCCCAATGGAGAAGCATATTCATCAAGAGGTCATGCAACGCCCTTCAAGGTAAAAGTAAATTTTGAGATTCCATTATTTGAAGTACTGATAGATGCAGATGTTGTAGATAAATGGTTGAATCTGCTCGAAGGGTATTTTTCGGTCCACAATTTTTTCGATAGAGAAAATATTACTTTTTCACTCCTCAAGGTTTTCCACCATGTTAAGGACTGGTGGGACACTTACTCTGAGCAAAGGGCCATAGAGGAATCTGCAATATTTTTGGTTTCCCCTACATGGTATTCCTTCCGGGATTCCATTAAAGAACAATACTACCCTGTTGGGAACTACGAGGACTAGTACACCAGATGGACCACCCTGCGTCAAGAAAGGGACCAAACAGTACCAGATTTCACCAATATTTTACATACCGTGCACACCAAGTTGGGTATCAAAGACTCTGAGAGACATATGGTGCTCAAATACTACGATTTTTTTCATAGATACATTCAAAAAGAAATGGAGTTTCTAGACATCGCCTCATTGGGTATGGATTATATATATACTATCAAGATCAAGAAGAAATTTAAGCAGAAGAGGCAAGAGTCTGGATCTGCAAACTCCTCACAGCCAAATCAAGGCAAAGGTGGACCCAACCCACACAGCAAGGGAGAAAGAAAAGATGGCCATTCTCAGGACAACCAGTCCAAGCTGCAAAAAAACAAGGGCAATGAGAAAATGAAGAAGGACACGGGAAAATGGTTTGAATACCATAAAATCCCTTCGCACAACACTGAAGAAATTTTCTCCAATAAGTCACTCATGGCTGAGCTGAAGGATTACGAGTCAGAGTTTGATTCTGATTTTGAATCAAATCCAGAAGGAGGGAAGCAGATTATCGATGTTGAACCCAGTGTCGCTGTCACTACCACCAAATTATAACCAAGCAAACCAAAAGAACCAGAGGAAGGAGAATGCCTCTTTCACTCACAGATGTGGGTAAAGGGGGCCCTACTTCATTTCATTGTTGATAGAAGCATTCAGAAGAACCTGATCTCAATAGATTTCTTCAAGCGGCTCGAACTGTCGAAGACACCGCACCCACATCCCTACACCATCGCCTGGCTTCACCAAGAAGAGATCTTTGTGTCAGCTAATAGGGTCGTCTTCCCTACGGGATCAAGCCTTTCAAAGATGAGGTATTGTGTGATATTTGTCCCCTTGAATTTTGTGATTTCATTTTAGGACAACCATATTTGTGGAAGTGTCATGTTGTGTATGAGTCTAGACCCCGCAGTGTTATTATTACTTTGGCTATACAATTGTACATGATACCAAAGGTAGTGTTGCCTACCGCTATTTATTTAATCTCTACTAATCAATGTAGTAAATTCATTTCACAGACCGGGAAGTTCATCTTCTTTGTGATTCATGCTCAAAATAAGCAGAAGGTCACCACCACATCCATGGCCTCTACACAGACCCTATCTTTGCAGCAGAAAGTGGACGGGATCATGGAAGAGTACATATAAATCTTCTCCTCACCCACCGGGGTACCAACACACTGCCAAGTCAAGAATCCAATTGATCTAACCCTCAGTGCACCTCTGTCTAATGGACTAGTCTATTTTCGCTCACTGATGAAAAATGATGAAATCAAGCATCATATCCAGTAGCTTCTTCAAAAGGGGCAAATTAGACCCAACTCCTCCCCTTGTGGAAGCTCGATTGTATTGGTGCAGAAGAAGGACGAGACATGGTGACTCTGCATTGATTACAAAGAATTAAAAAAAAATCACAGTCAGAAATTGATACCCAATTCCTAGGATTGATGACCTTCTTGACCAACTCAAGGGGTAAAATTTCTTCAGCAAGATTGACCTAAAGTCAGGCTACCACGAGGTTCCCATCGAACCAACTAATGTCTAGAAGAAAACTTTCAAATCTAAAGAAGGTCCTTCGAATGGTTGGTCATGCCCTTTGGCCTAACAAATGCACTAACCACTTTCATGAGGTTCATGGATGATGTATTTAGACCCTTCACCAACTCTTTTGTGGTGGTCTATTTGGATGATATCCTCATCTTCAGCAAAACTCGGGAGGAGCACATGCGGCATATTCAACAAACTTTGAGCACTCTGCGGCAGCACAAACTATATGCCAACTTGGAAAAATGTTCCTTTGGCATGATCATGGTCCAATACTTGGGCTACATTCTTGATGGGCATGGGGTACATGTTGATCCCGCTAAGATCCAAGTCACCCATGACTAGCCATCCCCAGCCACACTAACCAAGCTTTAGAGCTTCTTGGGACTGGAAAACTTCTATCGATGGTTCATGTTGGGATTATCCCATATTGCATGGGCCCTTAGCCATGTGACCAACCGAACTAGCATGGAAACCTTTGTATGGGGGAAGAAACAACAATGAGAATTTGATGATCTGAAGCATCACTTTTACTCATCTCCAGTTTTCTCCTTTCCTGATCTGCAACAATCGTTCGAGATTGAGACTGATGCATCTTTCTATGTAGTAGGCACAGTTATGACTCAGCATTGTCATCCCGTGGAATACCATAGTGACACACTCTCAGATATTGTTTGGAAATACTCCACCTATGACAGGGAAATGTATTCCATTGTACAATCCTATCGTCAATGGAAACATTACATTATGGGAAAGGAGACGATCATCCACACTGATCACAATCCTTTGCAGTTCATGCAGACATAGGGGGATTTGCAGAATGACTGTCATCAGAAGTGGTCCACCTAACTGCAACAGTTCCATCTCAAAATCAAGTATAAGATAAGGAGAACAAATCATGTAGTTGACTACCTCATTCGAACTCCCATGGTTGCACTCACCACTGTGCTCCATTCCTGTGGAAATGAGGCATATGAGTGGCCCCAACTTTATCAGCAAGATCGAGACTTTGCCACCACCTATCAACTCTTGGGTACAAGCACGACTATCACTGATTTTCACATTCATGACTGGTTGTTATGCCATCTAGGCCATCTCTATGTTCCTGCAAGTGAGCATGCAAAGAGGATTTGGGAACCCCACTACATTTGGATGGTAGGACATTTTGGCATGGAGAAAATTGTGGTCATTCTCTAGAAACATTTTTATTGGCCAAAACTTCGACAGGACGTCATCAAGTATATCAGATCTTGCACTGTCTTTGTTATTGCCAAGCCAATCATCAATAAGAAAGTCTTATACACCCCTCTTCCTACCCCCAATAAGCCTTGGGAATCCATCTTGATGGATTATTGTGTGGCCTTTCATCCACCAAGCAAGGCAATGATTGTGTATTTGTGGTTGTTGATCAGTTTTCGAATATGGTCATTCTCACAGCTTGCAAAAAGAACATCACAACAACAGATATTTCCAAGATCTTCTTCGAATGAGTGTGGGTCCATTTTGGGATACCACATACCATCATCTCTGATTGATACATCAGGTTCCTTAGCACATTTTGGTCGATTCTTCAGTCACTGTTGGACACCAGGCTCACTAAATGCACTGCTTTCCACCCCCAAACAAATGACCAAACAAAAGTCATCAATCAGATGATTGTGCACATCCTTCGCATGTACAACTCTAAGAATCCAAGTATAAGGGATGATAGTCTCCCCTATTCTCAACACAATTACAAAAGGGCTCTCCATAGCTCCACTAGACATAGCCCATTTCAGGTGGGCCCGAGATTCCAACGCTTGGGTCCCATTGATGTTTCACTACCTATGTAAACCACACAAACATACTCTTCCCATGTTCATTCTAAGACCAACAAAACCACCAAATTCATTGAGCATATTTATCACATCCGCCAACAGGTCCATGATATTTTTCACAAAGCCAATGATAAGTACAGGCAACGGCATGATCAACACACGATACCGCACTAGTTTTAGGTTGGAGATAAGGTCTAGTTACATTTTCAGAAGGAGCATCTTACAAGGCCCCATCGAAATCTATGCCCACTTATATATGGTCCTTACACCATCACCAAGGATATGGGTAGCAATGATTTGGAGCTGAACAGTCCACCCATCCTTGGCTTGCACCTAGTGTTCAATGTGAACCTCCTTCGGCCATATTTTCCACCATTATTGGACACCTCAAAGATCGCAGAACCACTGACACCAAAAAATATCAATTCTGACTACATGGAATAGGCATCCACTGATCAGATAGTGGACACATAGGTCAAGGGAACTCACTAGCAGAGGATCCAGGTTTATCGAGTTGTCAAGGTAGGACAACTCCTCCACCAAGAAAAGTGGCTTACCCAAGGCCAAATTCAACAGAAGTTTCATCACCTTATGAGAGAACTCAACGCAATGCAGACCATTGCTTCCTAAGGGGGGAGGACTAATCCAGGTGGATATTGGTGGCCACCCACCTATTCCAACTAGCTCCTCTTGACAATTTTTAGTTCAACATGTTCTTCTGTACTTCTTTGTAATTGTGGCTTCTACACTTCCAGGGATGTCTAAAGTCGTACACATATTCCAGGTGGATAGTGGTGGGCTCCCACTTAATCAAAATGTATTATTTTGTATGTTTTTATGTCATCACATCTTGTTTTACTTCCAGGGTCGTTTTGGGGCCCTAAACAATGTTTTTTTGTCTCACCATGGTCAAACTATAGACAAAGTTAGAGTTTGACGACATAATGTGTATTTCTCTAAAATACCTTTCCAACAGGCTATGACGCACCTAAAATGGAGGTCGTATGCAAAATTTACAACCCCAAGAAGTTGAGGTACCAACTTACCCATAGGGGCCCACATAACTTTTGGTGTTTAATCTCCTAGGGTTAGGTTTTTGGATGTCTAGGGTTTTGGCATTCATGAATAATGTTAAAAAATCCTCTGGAGCCTCATTGTAATAATTCTTCTCAGACAAATGTGTGTAGCAGCCACATCTCTTATCAGAAATAGCTACCACCATTCGAGCAAGTGTTTCAGTTATGTAGTTTTATAGTTTAAGCCTATTTCATTTATTCAATAGAATATATTGTTCACTGGACATTTGTGTTGTTCTTCATATCTCCATGGTTATTGTATTCAGTCTGTTAATCATTTTGGTCCGCTCCTAAATATGGATCAATTATCCATGTTATGGGAGCCCTGATTTTATCATAATAAAATCATCTTAGTATTGGTTTTCCCTCTGGTGTTTTTCCAGGGGTATCTACCCAAAAATATTGGTGTTTATGTGTGCATGTTTTAGTTTCTATTTTTTCTTCTTCTATCTTTATTTGATTTGAATATTCGAGCATTGCATTTTTGTTTTGTGACCTTCTAACTTGATTTGCAATAAGGAAATCACTAGATAACAAGATACCTAGGGGCTGGAGGAAGAGGATTTAAACAACTTGATAATGGCATCCACCTTAACTTTCTTCGACTCCTTAAATAGACCCTTAAAATGATCAACACCTAGAGACATAATATTTTGAGAACCATGAACTATATTTCCCTGTGAATTTGTGAGATCCCATATAATGTTCTTATTTTTCCTATAATTGGAAAAATTATGGAAAAATTTAGTGTTTTGAACCCTTACCTCTATCCAAAGAGCTTGACTTTTTTAGTCTCCAACTCTTCTCATGTTCTAGTAATAGAGAGTTCATGCATGCTTCCAAGTCTCTACAGATTTCCAAATCATCCAAAGACCTCCACAAAACCTATAAAATACCATAAATGTTCTTAAGAGTTTCCTCTATAATTATTGATTCCATATTAACTTCCTTCTTCTTGTCCCTAGCCCACATGGAGACTAAACCCTTTAACCTCCTGACACTAGAGAGAAAATTCATACTTGCAGGAATATTTGAACCTGGAGGATAAATTAACTAGGTGTCACAAAAGATAGTCATCAATTCCTCTTAATCAACCCACAATGAGTTGTATTTAAAAGGAGACCCCAACCTCATGTCAGACCATCCCAACTTTAGAAAAATAGGGAAGTAATCATAAACTCAGATCAGGCCAACCCAAGAGAAATACAAATGAATTACCTCAAGAGTGTTGTGATGCACTAAAAATTGATCCAATTGTTTAGCAACCCCCTCCTCACTACTTCTATTATTGCTCCATGTTAGCCATAGTTTAACAAGTTTGATATCGATCAAGCCATTTCGTTCAAATTTTTCTATGACAAAGTGGGCCACTTTATCTTCACTATCCAAGGATCCCAAATCTCTTCCTTACTGGTATTAAAATTGAGGTCTCCATCTATGATGAGTTTGTCCTTTCAAAAAAAAATTAAATCAAACAATTGGGACCAAAAATCCTCCTTTCCCTCATATGGCCCATAGAGGTTGAGAATGGAAACACTGTGATCTAGATCCATGCTAAAGACCTTGGTAAGGAGACTTGAAGGAATTGAAAAATATTTTAATATCTTGCATTGAGAATACAGGTCGGTAATAAGGTCTCCCGAGTTACCAACATAATCCACACCATTAAAACCCCAACCTAGAAATAACTTCTCCAACTCAAGAATAAAGAATTCATAAATACCCATTGACTCTTGAATCGGAATAATCTTTGGATAATCCACATCAAAAAGTCTACATAGGGAGAGGTTTTTGGTCCTCCTCCCAAATCCATGAATATTGACTGACATTATTTTCATGATGGCCCCAAATGATGGGATATTCTAGTTCCAAGGACCCCTGATATGAGATGTTTCCTTTGATGCAAAACCTCATGGGAAGCACACTCTTAAGCATGGTTTAAATATGATTTTCATCTCTCTTTACTAGGACCATACTCCTTAATGAAATCAAAACCTAAACCTCTAGAGGAAGGGGGGCCCTAAGAGTGTACCCGAGGTATAAGAAGATATGGTTCCCTACCTAACGAGTATGACAAAGATCCTGAGGAGGTTTCCCTTTGGGGACTAGTGACCTGACAAGTGGATCTATCCATGTCCTTATCGATATCAATATAAAAAAATCCCTTAGGTTGACATGAAGGGGGAACAAAAGAGAAGTTCACCTTGATGGTAGGACAAGGACTTGGGTGAGCCCTATTCTCGATCAAATTAATCCCGAGAAAGGAAAGGGAGGAGAAAAGATAAGACAATTCCAAAAGATGATGCTTACACATTGTCCCATAAGAGATGGCATTGTTGGTCTAGATAAATTATAATTTGTTCCATTGTGAGGCCAACAATTTGAAGCCCTGTCCTAAGAGGTTGGTATGATATTTTTCCTCCACCCAAGCTAACATATATTCATTTATATGTAAAGGAATGTCACTAACTCGAATAGTTGGAAAATCAGCATACTTTTCAGAAATCAAATCCTGATCAAAATTTCCCCTTTCTCCACCATGCGCCCTTAAGGGTTTCAATACTGTAATCCTCACCTCCTACTTTTCCACATGACTTTCAAACCTTTTCTTCCAATATTTTGCTGAAAAACCATGAAAAATTTTCATATAAACATAATCACAATTAGACATAATATGTCCCACTTTGTGGCATCATAAACAATGAAACAAGATGTTGAGGTAGTCCAAGGGTTGTGTATATGTGCCCCCCCCCCATACCAAATCCAAATATTTGAAAATTCCCTCCCAGGGATCCAAGACCACAAGGATTTTCACCATTGTGTGATGGATGCTAGTCTTATAACTACCATCAAAAGTGACATAGGTTCCCAGGACCTCACCAATAGCCTTAATACCATCATTTGGCCAAAAATATAGGGGTAAATTATGGATATTTATCCATGTGGGAAAGATGAAAAGAACCTCCTCCCTGGCATCAAAGAGATAATTCCATGGATTTTCACATAACAAGTGATGGTCAAAATACCATCTCTCTTCCAAAATATTCTCTTCATCCTCTTTTGAGCATAAAACAAAACCTATCCACCCTCTTGACAAAAGGTACTTAAATACTGGTACATAGCATAGACATGGGCCTCATAAGGATTCCATCCATGAGAAAAGACAAGTGATAAACATTCTTCTACAAAAACAATTTCCAACAAAATCTCAACCCTCTGGTCAAATATTTGGTTAACCCTAAGGTCCTTTCCCACCACTAGAGAAACACCTCCCCCACATAACTTCACAACCTGTTTTCACTTCTGAATAGGGTTCCCACTAGATATTGGCTTTCCTCCACCCTGAAGCTCGTCTAAGGTAATTTTACTGCCTACGAATCCACGAGACACAATCCCCCATTACTCGGATATGATCAAAGAGACAAAGGAAAACATGTGTGCATGTGATTTCTTCATGAGATATAGAATAATTCCACCTTGGGAAAGCCCCAGTTTACAAAACCCTCCTCTGCGAAGGTTCAATGTCAAGTACTCCCTCCATAAAACCCAAAATCGATGGATCTATGAGGGGACCATATTTGTTTGGATTTAGGATTATGGATATACAATAATTTCAAAAAGAACGAAACAATAAGAAAAATGATACGATAAATCCAAAATATGATACCTTTATTATCTTGAGATAAAAGTTCACTTGCCTCTTTGAGGGGGAAACCTCCAATAGAGAAGAGCTCGAGTACACATGATTTCACAAGACGAACTTTTCCATGCTTCCGATCCTTATTTATACTAGTTATATATTTTAGAGAACATTTTAGAGGAAGAAATTTCTAAAGGAAGAACCTTATAGTAAGTCTTCTTACATTATCTGTGTTCATATCATTACATAGGCCTTATTTAATAATGATATCCTTTATTACATAGAAAAACACATTATTATATCTACTTGAGGGGTTACAGATGTTAGGAACTTAACATTCCCTACCCCTTAAAGAACAACATTGTCCTCGAGGCTTGACATATGGAAATTGTTTCATAATGGTGGTCGACTCCAATGTGGCATCCTCGGGTTGAGTATCATTCCACTATACTAAAACTTCTCGAATTGTGTGTTGACAGAAATGACATTCACATTGGGCCAAGACTATTTGTAGCTACAACCCAATGGAACCTTATTCATCCAATTCAAGGTTATTCATTTGGATATGAAACTTTGTTCCAATCACTTTCTTTAATAAAGAAACTTGAAAAATTGGATGGAGCTTAGAGTAACTAGGAAGGGATAACTTGTAAGCCACATTCCCTACTCACTTGAGGATTTGTATAAGGGACATAAAACTTTGGAGCAAGTTGTTGGTAGTGATCTACTTTGAGGAAGTTTGATTTTAAGGTTGTATACGAAGAAACACTTGATCCCCTTTAGAAAAATGGCATTAAGAAAGAGACTAATCATCTTGTTGCTTCATGTGATTCTGAGACATTACCAAATTCTCTTTGAGGGTATGTAGAATTTTAGCTTAGACTGTAAGCATTTTGTATACCTCCTAGATGTTGAAGACACTGGGAAGGTACGATAATATGGAGGGTGGATTTTGACCATAGACTACCTCAAAGGGAGTAATGTCAATAGCACCATGGTAAGATGTATTGTACCACTATTAAACGAGTGGTAACCACTGAACCAATTGATATTGTCATTTAGACATGAAGCACCACAAATATGATTCCAAGAACTTGTTGATCACTTCAGTTTGACCATTAGTTTGGGGATGATAGTCAGTGATGAGATGAAATTGGGTCCCTTGTAGGTTGAACAATTATTTCCAAATGTTTCTTGTGAAAGTTGGATCATGGTCAAAGACAATAGAGTGAAAAGGGGGACCCTTCTTCTTCATATTTCTTAGAAATAGCATCATCAACCACATTCTATTTTCCCTTCTTGTAAATGATCTTATAATCATAGCCGAATATTTTGTTCAACCACTTATTTTTCTTAGGGGATGAAACTATTTGTTCCAAAAAGTATTCAAGGCTACAAATTTCATCAGTTTTAATTTGGAATCATTTCCCAAGCAAGTAAGGGCTCCAGATATCCACCGCATTCAGAATAACCAACATTTTCTTTTCATAGGTGGATTTTCCCACATGTGTATCTCAGAAAGGGTTTTACCAGTGAACGCCAATGGTTTTCCTTCTTGCATGAGAACTTCACCAATGCCTTTCCTAGTGGAATCACACTCCAAAGAAAAAGTCTTTGTGAAGTTGGGAAAGGCCAAAACTGGAGTCGTACACATAACCTCTTTCAAATCTTGGAAGGATTGATCAACGACCATATTCCAACTGAAAGAATTACTTTTAAGGAGAGCAGTGAGTGGGGATGCAATTTTTCCATAATTCTGAACAAACTTTCAATAATATCTAGGTAAACCTAGGAAAGATCGCAAAATTTTAAGAGTTTTAGAGTGGGGACAATACTTCATAGCTTCTATTTTCTTAGGATCCAAATGGACATCGTACTTACCAATAGTATGGCCCATGTATTCTACTTCAAAAGCTCCAAAGGAATATTTAGAATGTTTGAGAAATAGTTGATGTCAAGACAATAAATGTAAGACTTGATCCACGCAGGAAATATGTGCTTGCCAAGTTTTACTATAAATGAGGATATCATCAAAGAATACCAATACAAAATGATGGAGGAAAGGGACGAAGACATGATTCATGAGTCTTTGGAAAGTGGAGGATGCATTAGATAGGCCAAAGGGCATAACCAAGAACTCATAATGGTATTCATGAGTATGAAAGATAGTTTTGGGAATATCGGTCTCCTTCACATGTGTTTGGTGGTAGCCAGAATGTAGATAAAGTTTGGTAAAGAATTAATGACCACTTAGTCCATCCAAAAGGTCACCAATGACGGAAATGCGAAATTTATCTTTGATGGTAATTCTTTTGAGGCATAAAAAATTAGGGCACATGTGACATGTACCTTCTTTCTTGAGTACCATGAAGATGTTAGAAGAATAAGGGATTGTAATAGGGCGGATGACACCCACAACTAATAATTCTTGAACAATATTCTCAATTTCATCTTTTTGGGAGAATGGGTGATAATAATGGAGAACATTGGGAGGAAGACTACGAGATACTAGTGGAATGGAATGATCATGTGGTCCACGGGAGGGTGGGAGTCCCTAGGGGTTTTCAAAAACATATTGGTGTTTGGAGAGGATAATTTGTATGTCGAGATGAATAGTGGGGGAGGGAGTTTCAATGGATTGAAAGGCATGTAATTGGGAAATAATGTTAGAATGACCCTTTTTGAAGAGTTTCTCCATTCAGTGTGAACTAAAAATCTTGTGGGAATCTGTTGTGATGCCTTGGAAGTTGTACAATTTTCCATCTTGTTGGAAGCTCATGTATAATTCCTTTAATTCCATGGTGATGCGACCTAATGCACATAACTATTCAACACCTTAAACAATGTCACAACCATGCCCATTTCAATAGAAAAAATGTGGAATTTCATATTATAATGACCAATTTGCAGACACACATTTTCACAACGAACCCCACATTTCATGGAACTACCATTAGCTATCATGATTTGGAAGTTATTAACTACATGGATATAGAAACTGGTCTCTTGAGAAATTCGACGATGAATAAAATTATAGGTGTTGTCATTGTCGATGAGGATAATGACTTTCCAATGCTTGATATAACCAATTAAATTAAGGGTTTGGTGAGTTGAGATACCAATGAGAGCATGCAGAGAGATGATGGGTTCAACTTATGGTGGATTAGAGGGATGGTTGTTATAACTGGCCTAGAAAAATGATTTGGGATGGGAAACATCACCATCATCTTCATAAATGTCTTCAAAAATGACCATAAAAAGTTTTTTCTCCTTACATTTGTGCCTCAAAAAATATTTGTCATCACAGTTATAGAAAATGCCCTTAAGTTGGTGTTTAACCATTTCTGCCCTGGTTAATTTCTGAACCTTAAGAGGAGGGGAAGGAGGAGCTATATTGGTGGGTCATGAACATGGAACAAATGATGGATTTTTTAATTGAGAAGAGACTACCTATTGTGCTTCCTTGGTGTTGTGAGTACACAGGGGATTCACTCTGTTGACCAATATCGTATCGCGTTCATTCATAAAGGGGTTTTTTAATTGTGAAAAATAAGGTCAATATATTGTATGTATTGGGGGGGGGGATGTGGGGTCTCAACAGTTTATAATTATTGGGGGGTATAAAAAGGGGTATCTAGTTAAAACAAAGGTTTATTTTATTGGAAATATGTATTCGGTGGGGGGTTCAACAAAAGTATTTTGGAAGGTATTTATCAATATCTAGTGAAATTAAGGGTATTCTTTAATATCCCACTAATGCAGGTGCTATGTCACAGGTTCACTGAGTGAAGACCCTGTGGATGAGTAACTTGAAGCCGAGTCTAGGGATAACCATTAAGACATGAGCTTGGATGTCATATTTGAGGCCACTAATAAAACATTCATGGAAGGTGTCAAATTCTTGGTTGTGGGTGGCCATCAGGGAGATCAACTGACAAGAATATGGCTAGTGGGTTCGTACAAAAAGGGCTTATAAGATAGTGGTATCACTGTGATAAGTTTGAAAAGAGGAATCTAATGAGATGGGTCCCAAATAGGGGTGTTGGAGAGGGTGGGTGGATCCACAAAAAAAGGATTATGAGAGAGGGGTACCACGATGATCAATGTGAAGAGAGGAATCTAGTGTTATAGGTCCCAAATAATGGTGCCGGTGGGACCACTATACTATTTTTTTAACTACTGCAAAGTTATACTCATGTATGAATAATATTGTAGTGTCGAAATGCCCAAATTCTTAATAGTTAATATTTTGTACTAATATTCGTAGCTAGGATGCAGGAAGCAAGGTTTCCCACATTAGATGTACAAAATTTCAACACTATTTCTATTATGTTATATTCTAGCAGCAAGGGTTAGGGATTTGAGGGTTCCTATGGACAAGGGAGTGCCATGTGCTATATCTCTCTTATATACGAATGGGATCCAACAATAGTACTCGACCCAATATCTTAGGGCTCTAACTAAGAAGGATCAATCATACCCATAGTCATACTACCTGATTATCTAGATACACGAGAGTAGTCTTCTCGAGTGATGTTCTCGATGCCACTATAACAATAATGTAGTTAATTGGTTGAGCTACTATTGGTTTCAGGAGACCTATGGACCTCCCATATACTTAAGGGTGTATGGCAATGAAATTCTATGTACAAGTGTTGTCTAATGTGATACTACTTGAAGGGGTACCAACAAGGGTTAAAGAGGTTTCCAACAAGGTGAAACCATGTGTACTTCCTATGTGCATTCTTCCCCAACCATAACGTTACTTTATTAACGACAGATCGTGGTGCTTTATAGATGCTGACACATGTCTCTATCCTAAAAAAACACTTTTTTCTAAAAATCTGCAGAGGATAGGGATATGATACCACTTGTAAGGTACTGGGAGAAGATATGCAGAGAAAAAGCACAAGTATTATCACAATAATTATAAAAAAGAACGAAACAATGAGCCTAATGACACGATATATCCAAAAGATGATACCTTTATTATCTTGAAAGAAAAGTTCACTTGCCTCTTCGAAGGGACAACCTCCAACATAGTAGACCTTGAGTACAAATGATTTCACAAGACAACATTTTCCATGCTTTCTACCCCTATTTATACTATTTATATCTTCTAAATAACATTATAGAGGAATATATTTCTAGAGGTGAAACCTTCTAGTAAGTCTTCTTACATTAGACATGTTCACATTATTACATAGGCCTTGTTTACTAATGACAACCTTATTACATAGAAAAACATATTATTCTATGTACTTAACGGGTTAGATAGGTTAGGAACCTAACAACGATATTGTTAGGATGGGAAGTTAAAAAACCCTCCACCTTAGCAAGTGAACTGTCACCATGAGAGTCTAAAAGCAAAGGAAAGAAGTGAGAAGAAAGGGAGAAGATATCTGCCTCGACACCGAATCGTTCGAGTAATCTACCAAAGGTAATACTCATCCATTGAAAGACTTCAGATCCCAACAAATAGCCACTTATATTTTATGAAATGAGACACACTTCCACGCTAAACTTAGAATAAGAGAAGAAGAAATATTTGATGAAGAAAATAAATGACACAGTAAGCACACAGTACATAGAGATTTTACCCTAGAAACCCAAACCGGGAAAACCAACATTCCTTGAGCGTTCTGCTCCTTGTTGTCTTATTCATTTAGAATAAAAGGTTACATGTCTAACTTTGGTTCACACCTAAGACACAATCGACATCATACCCTATTTCTTACACAAGAACAACCCTATAGCCAATTCGACTCACATCTACATGACCAACAACCTCTACGATTATTGATTAACTCATTGATCAGTATTTACGACTTTACAACATACATTCTTTATAGACTTTACAGCAGGAAAAACCCTAAATAAATGACACCCAAAAATGGTTACAGATCCATGCAAATCATTGTCCACAAATCCCGTGAAACTAGGGATTTTGTTACAATCGACTACCAAGTTGTATTACCTTGTGTACTTATCGAATGTGTACTTGTCAATGCCAGATACACATCGCCTCCCTTATCTGGAGTTGTCTTTCTCTCAATCGACTATTTCCCATAGGATCCTGTACTGACTTCCATTTCCTTCGACTTGAGTTCCTTTTTGTAATGCCCATCTTTACCACATTTCCAGGATTTTCTTGTCGACTGAACCGGTGATTTAGATATACCCTTCGAATTAGACTTTCTATCAAAGAATTTTCATTTATCTCTGTCAATCGGTCGACCTCTCACCACTAAATCATTTTTGGTCTATCTTTCCATGTTCTTTCTTCTCATTTCTTCTGATAGTAGAGATGCAACCATGTCTTCTAGCACTAATGTGGTTGTATTACGCCCTATATCCACAGCTAAGATATCCCAAGAGTCTGACAAAGAACATAATAGGATAATACACTTCTCCTCCTCAGTGATTTTAATATCAACAGAAGATAACTTGCTTATAATGGTATTAAACACACTTAAATGCTCAGTCACTGAACTACCATCACTCATTCTCAGAAGATATGGTTTCTTTCTGAGAAACAACTTATTTACCAGGGATTTCGACTGGTACAAGCTTCTCAACTTGTCCCATAGTTTCTTGGCCAAATATTCACCCGAGACATTCAGTAGCACCGAATCTGCAAGACAAAGTCAAACCATACTCCTTTCTCTTATTTCTACTTCCTCCCATTCTTTTGTTGACCTACTTGCCGGCATGGTACATGGACCGACTGTTGTCCATTGTTCTCGATCTAGAAGGAGATCTTCAATTTTAGGCTTCCAAAGATCAAAATTATGGCCATTGAATTTTTCGATCTTTATTCTCGAACAAATCACCATTCTTTAACACAATTTTTAGCACAATATTTAAAGATTTCTAACTTATGAATCTTACTGTAACTAGAGTTTAGCTCAGATCCAAGGTTGTTAAACCAAGCTCTGATACCACATATTAGGAAATGAGACACACTTCCATGTTAAACTTAGAAAAAGAGAGGAAGAAAGATTTAATCGAGAAAGTAAGTGACACAACAAACACACAGTACACAAAGATTTTACCCTAAAAATCCAAAGAGGGAAAACCAACATTCCTTGAGCGTTTTGCTCCTTGTTATCTTATTCATTCAGAAAAAAGGTTACATGTCTAACCTAGGTCTACACCTAAGACACAATCGACATCATATCATTTTTCTTACACAAGAACAACCCTGTAGCCAATTCAATTTACATCTATATGACCAACAACCTCTACGATTATTGATTGACTCACTGATCAACCTTTACGGCCTTACAACACGCCTTCTTTATAGGTTTTACAACAGAAAAAATCCCTAAAGAAATGGTGCCCCAAAACAATTACAAATCCATGCAGATCATTGGCTACAAATCTCATGAATCTCGAGATTCTGTTACAGTCGACTACCAAGTCGTATTAACCATCAACTACCATTCGACCTTCATTCGTTCTTCAGTCGGTTGCCACACGCTCGCTTGTCGATCTTTTGTCGGTTGATCTTTTCTACTTGTTGTTGATATCTTTACCATGCCAAACCACCTCGACCTTCGACTTTGACTTTACCCAGTCAACTAACCTCGATCTTTGACTTGTTGTCAATCCACCTCAACTTTCATTGCAAAGAATATAACAACCCAACAATGTTTCTCTAAGATATGGAGAAATCCTAACCTCCAAAATTTATATATATAGATTTTAATATTTATATCTCAATTATTTAATTTAGAGTTGAGATAAATCTAAACTAGTTAGTATATATATATATATGTTAAATTTAGTTTAATACATCCTTACAGTAGAGTGGACATTCATAATAGTTGAAAAAAAATATAAAAATAATAAAGTAATTAAAAATAATTATAATAAATTATTAAAATAATTATAAAATTAATAAAAGTTGTTAAGGATGTTAGTGAAAAAATGTTTAATTGAAAAATAATAAAATAGAGTATTCATTCTCTTTTAATTATAGAATAAAGTCGTTTGTGGAAATAAAAGAGAATAGATACACTATTTTCAACTTTTTCCTATTATTATATTATTATTAGTTTTTAATTATTTTATTATTTTTATCAATGGTTACTTACAAATTTATTTCTTTAAATATTTAATTAGACACTTATTTTTATTTATGCTAGATTTATTTGTCTTAAAAAATGAGTGGAGTGTACACTAAAAATGTTGGAAATTAAACGTTTCAATAAACATTCTATAGAGTTAAATTTCAAAAAAAAATATACAACCATAATAACAAACCTTAACAACATACATATTAATACTAAGAAAAGTTTAATACTTGTAAATGATAAGAAAGACTTTTTTTTCACAAGACTTGGTCTCACCCATTGAACTATTCCATGATACTAAATGATAAAAAAAGCTTGAGGCAACACAGTTTACAATTATTTCCCATTCTGCCAAAAGCAATAAAGTTTGTACTTATCCCAGTATAAAGTTAAGATTTAATCCCTGTTGAGAATTAGTAAGTTGACACATACATTGCATGACAAAAAAAAAGTTGACACATACATTTAAAAAAAACGTTTACACGGACATTTTACAATTATTTTCCAGACTGCCAGAAACAATGAAGTTTGTACCTGATGCACGTATAAAATTAAGAT
>ML782803.1:653435-665706 GCA_009831015.1 Picea engelmannii
TCATTTGTGGATAGCTTTGGCTAGCTCAATAGTCGGCAGCTTGAGATAACTCAAATGAGGAAGGCAGTCCATGCAGATGAAAGAGGGACAACAAGCCGCAAGACCCTTCTAGGCAACAAATTCCTCGTAGATAGAAATAGTCAATGGACAAGTTGTTGATTATATTGGACACATGCAACCATTATTAGTAGCTGCCATTCCAAATATTATTGGTTGGCTTGTCATCTCTTTTGCAAAGGCAAGTTAAGTTATATCTTAGAGAAGGGTCTTGTCTAGCAATTGTAAAGTTTCTGTTCATTTGGATTCTAAATTGGAAGCCAATTTCTTATTTGATCCTGCTATGGTTTCATGATTCTTTACTTTTATACTAGGGAAGATTGTTCACAGGGTTTGGAGTTGGGGTCATCTCATTTGCTGTAAGTAAGAACTTTCTCACAAGATCGGGAAAGGGTTAGTAGTTTCTTATATGTTTTCCATATTTAGGTAGAAAATATATGGTTCTTTTAATTACCAGTTGTTGGGGCAGTAAATCAGGTGAAATTTTGTTATATTAGTATTTTTAATTACATTTAGTCTTGTCACTTTCTTCTGAAGTGCCGGAGGAAATATGATTGTGCATAAATTTAAACTTTCAGTGTAACTAAGGGTGATTAAATATACATGTTAATGATTATAAATTTTAACAATGATTATAAATTTTAACTTTCAGTGTAACTAATGGTGATTAAATATACATGTTAATGATTTTTTTGACAGCTTTCAGTTGTTGCATATCTAATCGCAATGAGTCAAGAAGATTTCATTATCACTAACACATATCAAAAGATTGTAGGAAGGTATGATGTTTTCCTGATTTAGCAAGCATTTGTAAACTCCTGTTTATTTATTTGTTCTGTTCTATCTCAGATATCTCAGATAGCACCTTCGAGGAGGTCTTGGGGCAGTAAATCATCTAAGATTTTACTGTATTAGTATTTGAGGTACATTTCCCACGAATACCTCCCATCTGTTGTTTCAAATTAGTATATGATTTAAATTGGCAGCGCCTCTTTCCATACATTGGAATATTTTTTCCTTATGAACATTCTTCCATTTAATTGCATTAAATTTGGCAGGGACTACGCTGCTCCACTGCCCTTGTTTCAAAGAATTTTATGTTGGATAATTAGAAGTGATAGTCAAATTTCATTTAAAAACTTAATTCTTAAGGGAGTTAAAGTAAGTTAATTCGAGAGCAATTTTTCCTCTTTTTGGGTAAAAAAATGGGTTTGAATTTTTAGGGGTAACCTATGTGTATGGATCAAAGTTTTGCCCTATTTTAAACCAACCCAAATACTTAGAAAATCAATCAATCAGAGTTTTGGATTGGCCAGAAATTTAAAACCTCATTGCAGGAAAACTTGTCGAATTTTAGTGAGGATAATTATTAATGGTTTTTTATTGGTAAATGTGGGTTAACGCATCTTCCTTAAGTCCAAAGAAAGATGAGTTGTTACCCTATTTCCTTAAGTTTAAAAAAGATGAACTTTTAGCCCATTAAAAACAATTTTAAATCTTACTATAAAATCAAAAGGTGGTTTCAACCTATAAAATATTTGCAAAAAAAGTCATATCCAATTATCTTCAATGAGGTCATATACTTTTGAGTAGTATCTAACTTAATCCAGTACATGAAATCAAATACTACACATCAATTTGGTGTATGAGACCTTGTTTGTGGGATAAGGTATCCCCTTTGCTCAATGGTTTGACTACTAAAATCTATTGAGGTGTATATACCCTACCCGTGTATATACCTTACCCCCTCTGGATTTGAACTTGTGAAGGGACCTCCTTTGCTTAGCTATTTGACTACTAAAATCTACTGAAGTATATATACCCTACCCCTCTAGATTTAAACCTATAACCTTTGAAGAAGAAACACATATTTTTACAAAAATTAAAAAAATATGTTATATTCATTATGAAATTACTATGGTTTAAAAGTTCAACAATGTTGTTAAATTTTGTTAAGTTTGTTTTTAATGAAATGTTATGTTTTGTGTTATGGTTGAAAAATTCAACAATGATATTAAATTTATTTTTAGATATAATATTATTTTTTAGAAATAAAAAATATAGTCTATAGTGTTTAGTGTTTGTTCATGACATTCTAGGAAGTAATATTTGTTAACTTATATACACATGGACTATGATTTGATGTAAGAATTTTTTTTACTATTTAAATGGAATAGTAGAAGCAAAGCAAATACATATAAGAAAATAGTTCCTCCTTAAGTTTTTTGAAGTTGATAAGTTGCATTGTAGTTCTACCATGTAGTCCCAACCAACTAGGAGCCTAATTGGCTTTCTTGCTCCACTAAAACCTTTCGGTCTCTTGGCCCTTTGTACCTGTGGCTCTAAGAACAATGATGCATCTTTGCCCTCTTTGCTCTAAACCCACCATCACAAACAATATTTCCCTCATGAAGGATCCAAACTCTCGCCATGTTCCAACATCCATCTTCTCCCTGCCTCCATTTTTCCATTTTTTATCCCCCTCTTATCCCTTTTCTCCTTTTCCCAAAATTTCAGATAAACATTAAAATATAAAATGATTTATGTAAAATAATTTTAAATAGAATACAAAGTCAAGCAACTTGGAACTTGTCCCTAGAACTTATGACAAGTCACTATTCCCAATTAAATCATCATACCAACCAACAATCAAAGCTAAAAAATATATCTAATGGTACCAGATGTTTATGAAATATTAGTAAAATAATCAACGAATAAATCTAATTATATTGAGTAACAAATATAACTATTAAACCAATCATTAAACCGAATAGTTAATAATCTACTTTAATAAATAAGACATTAACTAATTGTACTAATGTACATGTGTAGGCCATGTATGCATAGCTAGTGGACACATAGCTATGCATACTTCAGAAGCTCCAAAGGAATATTTAGAATGTTTGATAAATAGTTGATGCCAAGACAATAAATGTAAGACTTGATCCACACGGGAAATATGTGCTTGCCAAGTTTTACTATAAATGAGGATATCATCAAAGAATACCAATACAAAATGATGGAGGAAAGGGCAGAAGACATGATTCATGAGTCTTTGGAAAGTGCAGGATGCATTACATAGGCCAAAGGGCATAACCAGGAACTCATAATGGTATTCATGAGTATGAAAGATAGTTTTGGGAATATCAGTCTCCTTCACACGTGTCTGGTGATAGCCAGAATGTAGATAAAGTTTGGTAAAGAATTAAGGACCACTTAGTTCATCCAAAAGGTCATCAATGACAAAAGTGCGAAATTTATCTTTGATGGTAATTCTTTTGAGGGATAAAAAATTGGGGCACATGTGACATGTACCTTATTTCTTGAGTACCATGAAGATGTGAGAAGAATAAGGGATTGTAGTAGGGTGGATGACACCCACAACTAACAATTCTTGAACAATATTCTCAATTTCATCTTTTTGGGAAAATGGGTGATAATAATGGAGAACATTGGGAGGAAGACTACGAGATACTAGTGGAATGGAATGATCATGGGGTCCACGGGAGGGTGGGAGTCCTTAGGGGTTTTCAAAAAAAATTTGGTGTTTGGAGAGGATAATTTGTATGTCAGGATGAATAGTGGGGGAGGGAGTTTCAATGGATTGAATGGCATGTAATTGGAAAATAATGTCAGAATGACCCTTTTTGAGGAGTTTCTCCATTTAGTGTGAACTAAAAACCTTGTGGGAATTTGTTGTGATGCCTTGGAAGTTGTACCATTTTCCATCTTGTTGGAAGCTCATGTATAATTCCTTGAATTCCATGGTGATGCGACCTAATGTGCATAACTATTCAACACCTTAAACAATGTCACAACCATGCCCATTTCAATAGAAAAAATGTGGAATTTCATATTATAATGACCAATTTGCAGACACACATTTTCACAACGAACCCCACATTTCATGGAACTACCATTAGCTATCATGATTTGGAAGTTATTAACTACATGGATATAGAAAATGGTCTCTTGAGAAATTCGACGATGAATAAAATTATAGGTGTTTCCATTGTCGATGAGGGTAATGACTTTCCAATTCTTGATATAACCAATTAAATTAAGGGTTTGGTGAGATGAGATACCAATGAGAGCATGCAGAGAGATGACGGATTCAACTTTTGGTGGATTAGAGGGATGGTTGTTATCATTGGCCTAGAGAAATGATTTGGGATGGGAAACATCACCATCATCTTCAGAAATGTCCTCAAAAATGACCATAAAAAAAAACTCCTTACATTTGTGCCTCGAAAAATATTTGTCATCACAGTTATAGAAAATGCCCTTAAGTTGGTGTTCAACCATTTCTGCCCTGGTTAATTTCTGAACCTTAAGAGGAGGGGAAGGAGGATCTAGATTGGTGGGTCATGAACGTGGAACAAATGATGGCTTTTTTATTTGAGAAGGGACTAGCTATTGTGCTTCCTTGGTGTGGTGAGTACATGGGGGATTCACTATGTTAACCAATATCTTATCACGTTCATTCATAAAGGGGTTTTTTAATTGTGAAAAATAAGGTCAATATATTGTATGTATTGAGGGGGGGATGTGGGGTCTCAAGCGATTTATAATTATTGGGGGGTATAAAAGGGGGTATCTAGTTAAAACAAAGGTTTATTTTATTGGAAATATGTATTCGGTGGGGGGTTCAACAAAAGTATTTTGGGAGGTATTTATCAATATCTAGTGAAATTAAGGGTATTCTTTAATATCCCACTAATGCAGGTGCTATGTCACAGGTTCACTGAGTGAAGACCCTGTGGATGAGTAAATTGAAGCCGGGTCTAGGGATAACCATTAAGACATGAGCTTGGATGTCATATTTAAGGCCACTAATAAAGAATTCATGGAAGGTGTCAAAGTCTTGGTTGTGGGTTGCCATCAGGGAGATCAACTGACAAGAATATAGTTGGTGGGTTCGTACAAAAAGGGCTTATAAGATAGTGGTATCACTGTGATAAGTTTGAAAAGAGGAATCTAATGAGTTGGGTCCCAAATAGGGGTGTTGGAGAGGGTGGGTGGATCCACAAAAAAAGGATTATGAGAGAGGGGTACCACGATGATCAATGTGAAGAGAGGAATCTAGTGTTATAGGTCCGAAATAATGGCGTCGGTGGGACCACTATACTATTTTTTAACTCTTGCAAAGTTATACTCCTCTCTGAATAATACTGTAGTGTCAAAATGCCCAAATTCTTAATAGTTAAGATTTTGTACTAATTTTCGTAGCTAGGATGCAGGAAGCAAGGTTTCCCACATTAGATGTACAAAATTTCAACACTATTTCTATTATGTTATATTCTAGCAGCAAGGGTTAGGGATTTGAGGGTTCCGATGGACAAGGGAGTGCCACGTGCTATATCCCTCTTATATACGAATGGGATACAACAATAGTACTCGACCCAATATCTTAGGGCTCTAACTAAGAAGGATCAATCATACCCATAACCATACTACCCGATTATCTAGATACACAAGAGTAGTCTTCTCGAGTGATGTTCTCGATGCCACTATAACAATAATGCAGTTAATTAGTTGAGCTACTATTGGTTTCAGGAGACCTATGGACCTCCCATATACTTAAGGGTGTATGGAAATGAAATTCTATGTACAAGTGTTGTCTAATGTGATACTATTTGAAGGGGTACCAACAAGGGATAAAGAGGTTTCCAACAAGGTGAAACCATGTGTAGTTCCTATGTGCATTCTTCCCCAACCATAACGTTACTTGTTTAATGACAGATCATGGTGCTTTATAGATGCTGACACATGTCTCTATCCTAAAAAAACATTTTTTTTCTAAAAATCTGCAGAGGAAAGGGTAAAATCACGAAGATGGGTAACACTTTCGTGACAATCAGGTCTCAAAAATTCCTAGCGGCAATTTTTCGGCCGAAAAAATGTTTCTAGGAATTTTTCGGCCAAAAATTTGCACGTCAAATTGAACCACGCCCTCGAAATTCGTGTACAATGTTTTTCGGATGAATTATTTTCCTGTGGTAAGCATATTTCAGCCGAAAGAATTTTCAGCCAAAACGTTTATTTTTAATGGATTCCGTTAAAAACTAGGTTTCGACCGAAAGAATATTTCGGCCGAAAACCTAAAAATGGGACCGTTTGCAGAAAACTACAAATTCTCTCCATCTTACTTGATCTTTCTAGGTAGCGGACTCCTACAAATATTCAAAATTTAGTTTCATAAATGTTACCAACATTTTTAAAATTGAATCTACTTTCATTGGATATAATTTGTTTTCATTTTCATTGTTTTTGTCTAATTTTATTTAATTTTATAAAAAAAATCACTACATAATATTTTTAGGTGAGATTATGATTCACTGAAATGAAAAATCCATATCTCTAAAAACACATTGTGGAAAATTATGGAAAATTTATATTCATAATCCTTAAACTGTTCTCTTCAAAAGGGTATCTTTAGATTTTACTTTTAAGTAAAAATTAAGATATATACAAGGTGTAGGAAAATATATGTTTAAAATCTGCAACGTTTTCATCGTGGTCAACTTCAAAAAATTCTAGAAATTATAATATTCATCCGTTAGATTCAAAATTATATTCATAATAAAATAGACTCTCTATGGATTGTTGTAGTATATTTCGTTTCTTAAAAACATAAGTTTAATAATAGATACATTGTTGTGGGAAAAAATAACTCATTATCATTCATTTCATGTTTAAAGAACATATTGTTAAACAATTGTCAAATTGACATATCAAATCTTAATAAATAAAAATTGAAAAATAGTCATTGGAAATCTAACAAACTTCTTCACAAGTTTTGTTTTTACTGTAAAGTAAAATTATAAATTAAAAAAAAAAATACTTTTGTATGCCGGAAGTTGAAGAACTTGTGAAAATACAGTTTTTTTTCTCATAAAACAAGCAAAAGTGTTACCCGTCTTCATGATTTTACTCGAAAGGGATACGATACCACTTGTAAGGTACCGGGAGAAGGTATGCAGAGAAAAAGCACAAGTATTATCACAATAATTAGAAAAAAGAATGAAACAGTGAGCCTAATGACGTGATATATCCAAAACATGATACCTTTATTATCTTGAAAGAAAAGTTCACTTGCCTCTTCTAAGGAACAACCTCCAACATAGTAGATCTTCAGTACAAATGATTTCACAAGACAACATTTTCCATGCTTTCTACCCCTATTTAAACTATTTATATCTTCTAAAGAACATTATAGAGGAAGATATTTCTAGAGGCGAAACCTTCTAGTAAGTCTTCTTACATTAGACATGTTCACATTATTACATAGGCCTTATTTACTAATGACAACCTTTATTATATACAAAAACATATTATTCTATGTACTTAACGGGTTACATAGTTTAGGAACCTAACAACGATATTTCCATGATGGGAAGTTAAAAACCCTCCACCTTAGCAAGTGAACTGTCACCATGAGAGTCTAAAAGCAAAGGAGAGAAGTGAGAAGAAATGGAGAAGATATCTGCCTCGACACCGAATCGTTCGAGTAATCTACCAAAGGTAATACTCATCAATTGCAAGACTTCAGATCCCAGCAAATAGCCACTTGTATTTTAGGAAATGAGACACAGTTGCACGCTAAACTTAGAAGAAGAGAAGAAGAAATATTTAATGAAGAAAATAAATGACACAGTAAGTACACAATACATAGAGATTTTACCCTAGAAACCCAAACCGGGAAAACCAACATTCATTGAGCATTCTGCTTCTTGTTGTCTTATTCATTTAGAATAAAAGGTTACATGTCTAACTTTGGTCCACACCTAAGACACAATCGACATCATACTTTATTTCTTACACAAGAACAACCCTATAGCCAATTCGACTCACATCTACATGACCAACAACCTCTACGATTATTGATTGACTCATTGATCATTCTTTACGACCTTACAACATACACTCTTTATAGACTTTACAACAGAAAAAACCCTAAATAAATGACACCCAAAAATGGTTACAGATCCATGCAAATCATTGGCCACAAATCCCGTGAAACTAGGGATTCTGTTACAATCGACTACCAAGTTGTATTACCTTGTGTACTTATCAAATGTGTACTTGTCAACGTGAGATACACATCGCCTCTCTTATCTGGAGTCGTCTTTCTCTCAATTGACTGCTTCCCATAGGATCCTGTACTAACTTCCATTTCCTTCGACTTGAGTTCTTTTTTGTAATGCCCAGCTTTACCACATTTCCATGATTTTCTTATCGACTGAACCGGTGATTTAGATACACCCTTCGAATTAGACTTTTTATCGAAGAATTTTCCTTTATCTCTATCAATCGGTCGACCTCTCACCACTAAATCATTTTTGGTCGATCTTTCCATGTTCTTTCTTCTCATTTCTTTCGATAGTAGAGATGCAACCATGTCTTCTAGCACTAATGTGGTTGTATTACTCCCTATAGCCACAACTAAGATATCCCAAGAGTCTGACAAAGAACATAATAGGATAATACACTTCTCCTCCTTAAGGATTTTAATATCAACAGAAGATAAATGGCTTATAATGGTATTAAACACACTTAAATGCTCAGTCACTGAACTGCCATCACTCATTCTCAGAAGATATGGTTTCTTTCTGAGAAACAAGTTATTTACCAGGGATTTCGACTGGTACAAGCTTCTCAACTTGTCCCACAGTTTATTGGCCGAATATTCACTCGAGACATTCAGTAGCACCGAATCTGCAAGACAAAGTCGAACCATACTCATTTCTCTTATTTCTAGTTTCTCCCATTCTTTTGTCGACATACCTGTCGGCATGGTACATGGACCGACTGTTGTCCATTGTTCTTGATCTATAAGGAGATATTCAATTTTAGGCTTCCAAAGCTCAAAATTATTGCCATTGAATTTTTTGATCTCTATTCTCGAACAACTCGTCATTCTTTAACACAATTTTTAGCACAATATTTAAATATTTCTAGCTTACGAATCTTACTGTAACTAGAATTTAGCTCAGATCCAAGGTTGTTAAACCAAGCTCTGATACCACATGTTAGGAAATGAGACACACTTCCATGTTAAACTTAGAAAAAGAGAGGAAGAAAGATTTAATCAAGAAAGTAAATGACACAAGAAACACACAGTACACAAAGATTTTACCCTAAAAATCCAAAGAGGGAAAACCAACATTCCTTGAGCGTTTTGCTCCTTGTTGTCTTATTCATTCAGAAAAAAGGTTACATGTCTAACCTAGGCCTACACCTAAGACACAATCAACATCATATCATTTTTCTTACACAAGAACAACCCTATAGCCAATTCAACTTACATCTATATGACCAGCAACCTCTACGATTATTGATTGACACACTGATCAACCTTTACGGCCTTACAACATGCCTTCTTTATAGGTTTTACAACAGGAAAAACTCTAAAGAAATGGTGCCCAAAAACAATTACAAATCCATGCAGATCATTGGCTACAAATCTCGCAAATCTTGGGATTCTGTTACAGTCGACTACCAAGTCATATTACCCATCAACTACCATTCGACCTTCATTCGTTCTTCAGTCGGTTGCCACACGCTCGCTTGTCGATCTTTTGTATGTTGATCTTTTCTACTTGTTGTCGATGTCTTTACCATATCGAACCACCTCGACCTTCGACTTCGACTTTACCCAATCAACTAACCTCGATCTTCAACTTGTTGTCGATCCACCTCGACTTTCATTGCAAAGAATATAACAACCCAACAATATTTCTCTAGGATATGGAGAAATCCTAACCTCCAAAATTTATATATATAAATTTTAATATTTATATCTCAATTATTGAATTTAGAGTTGAGATAAATCTAAACTAGTTAGTTAGTTAATATATATATATATATATATATATATATATATATATATATATATATATATATATATATATAATTTAGTTTAATACATCCTTACACTATGAGTGTTCTAGTAGTTGAAAAAAAATGATAGAAATAAGAAAGTAATTATAATAAATAATAAAGTAATTATAAAATTAATAAAAGTTGTTAAGGATGTTAGTGAAAAAATGTTTAATTGAAAAATAATAAAATAGAGTATTCGTTCTCTTTTAATTATAGAATAAAGTCGTTTGTGGAAATAAAAGAGAATGGATACACTATTTTCAGCTTCTTCCTATTATAATTAGTTTTTAATTATTTTATTATTGTTATTTTTAATGGTTATTTATCAATTTATTTTTTTTAATATTTAATTAGATATTTTTTTTATTTATGCTAGATTCATTTGTCCAAAAAAAATTTATTTTTTAAATATTTAATTAGATATTTTTTTATTTATGCTAGATTCATTTTAATGAAGTGTGCATTAAAAATGTTGAAAATTAAACATTTCAGTAAAAATTCTATATAGTTAAACTCCAAAAAAAAAAATATACAACAATAATGACAAATCTTAACAACATACATACTAATACTAAGAAAAATTTAATACTTGTAAATGATAAGAAATACTTTTTTCACAAGACTTGGTCTCACCAATTGTACTATTCCATGAGACTAAATGATAAAAAAAACTTGAGGCAACATAGTTTACAAAATCAAGTCCTTACTCGGTTGGCGAAAGGTTTTCTTGCTTGTCAATGGCGACCTTGCGAACCATGCGTTTACAGGACCCTTCCTTTACTACCTCCATCCTGATCTATAGAGCACTCAAACCTTTACTGGGTGACGCCCACTGATTAGGGAGTTTCTGTTTTGACTGTTTTCCGAACAGATTGGTCATCTTACCTCCCCGAGTTGGCGGTTTTCAAACCTCTGAGTTTGAGTCTCCAGACTTGCTTACAACAGTAGACTGTGCTTCGGTGATAATGCCTTTTGTCTCTTAGTCCCGCTATAGATCTAAGCTTTCGTCTTCCCAGACTGACCCGGTCTCTCTAGACCATCATTGTTTTTTTACAACTCGACCATCCCATTGTCGCTCTCATCCCACTGACTCGATCCTGCAGCCTCCACCGCCAGTCATCCACAGTCCCTTGACTTTTTCGAGGGACCCTGCTTTCTCCACCGTGTCACTATAATGGACGTTACAACAGACATTCTGATGAATCCTTCCGATGAGCAAATCTGGAAACAGGAAGGTTTATTCGATAAAGTGGACTCTTATGCTAAACGACAGTCATCCTTTTTAAATTATCCTTCTGCTCCTTCTATTCCCGCCGTGTCCCACACTGCACCAACCCCTTCCCCTCTGGCTGTAACCGGGGTACAATCTGACCCAGACAGACCCCCCTCTTCCCGAGCTCCCCTCCAGGACTATCAAAAAGCCTCTTCGCCTACTAATAGAGCTCCTCACAGCCGAAAGGTGTGGAAAGCTTCTAAAAATACAAAACGCTTGGTGTTGGGCGACGGAGTGGGTCTAGAGGACCTTTGCAGAATGTCTACCAGCTCACTGGTGGGGCGAGTTTCTTACAAAAGCTTAAGCAGTCAGCCACTAGAGGAGTGGATAAAGTTATCATGGTTACCTCTTCTAGGCTACTCACCGGAGGTCCTCTTTCTTAAAAAAGGGTGGCTTTGTTTCATTTGTAAGTCACCTGATGACGCTTCTCTGTTACTCTCCTCATTTTGGACCTACGGGGGGAGCAGTATAATGCTGAAGAGATGGAGATTGGCCTTCAACCCTGATACCGACTACTTCCAACACAGACACCTCTGGGTCCTTCTCCCAGGCCTACCCTTACATCTCCGGAACGAAGGATCCCTAAGAGCTATAGGAAACGCTCTTGGTCGTTTTATTTCATTTGACGCTCAGTCTCTAAATAGCCCTTTGAGAAAAATGGGCAGGGTTCTGGTCGAAATAGACATCACAGCAGGGCTGCCGGAAAAGCTGGAAATAGTTTGGAGAGGACGAAATCATCAACAACCCTTAGACTACCTTGGGCTTCCTTTCCGTTGCAACTTTTGTCGGGAAACGAGCCATCTCCGACGCTCATGTCCTGGTAAGTCTTCGATTCACTGCTTTGAAGAGGAGGAGCTCCACCTGAACCCACCTAACTACCTGGACGCCGACCCTTCCCTTGCTTACTTGGATCCGAAACCCGCTTTCAGCCCTCCCTCACCGAAGCAAGAGTTTTCACCGATCCACAAACTAAGGCAACTATGCCCATCCCTCTTCCACTCCCTTTCAGCACCTGAAAAAAAAGCCATAAAGAGCTACAGTTGGCTCTCTTCCCCT
>ML782803.1:674263-692525 GCA_009831015.1 Picea engelmannii
TTTGCATTATTGCAATTGGTGACTATTGCGGTGAGGTCATCCATCTGGGATACGTCAAGAGGAGGCGATAACAGGAGGGTTTGCACTGCAGAGCCGCCATGGCAGGACTGATCTAAAGATTGCAAAGAGGGTAAGTGATTGAAGCTGGGAAACTGGAACGACATTCCATAATCAGCTGCGGCTTGTGTCCTGAATCCTATTCCGAATGGTGGGATGCCTGAATCGGACACGGCAGGCTGGAAATGCATTTTGCTCGGCGGCTACAGACTATTTTGGACCAACCAGTGTGAGTAGTTTAATAAAATTAGAGGGTCTGAGCAGTGAGAGGTAGGTTCAGTAACAAAACAATGTACCCAAGAGCTCTTTCCCAAGGCTGGACAAGGTCGTCCGGCGCTTTCTTCGCAGTCGATTAAATGAGTGTTGGATAGGACTATGCCGGCGCTTTCTTCAGAGTTGGCTCGGTGATTTTTTGATAGGGCTATCGATATTTATGGCCTGACAATAGTACTCACTAGTTGTTCGTTGACACGTCTTATTTCAAGATGTACTTGTCACTAGTAGGAATTATTTAGTGCGTACTTGAAGGATGTAGAAAGCAAAGAGCTTGGAAATGTCTCACGGTTAAGGATCTTTGGTAGTTTGAACCTTAGGGTAAGTATCTTTGGTAGTTTGCAATTATTTCAAAGAGTTTTATGTTGGATAATTAGAAGTGATAGTCAAATTTCATTTAAAAACTTAATTCTTAAGTGAGTTAAAGTAAGCTAATTTGAGAGTAATCTTTTCTCTTTTTAGGTAAAAAATGGTTTTGAATTTTTAGGGATAACTTGTGTGTATGGATTAAAGTTTTGCCCCATTTTAAACTAATTCAGATACTTAGAAAATCAATGAGATTTTTGGATTGGTCAGAAATTTAAAACCTTATTGCAGGAAAACTTGTCAAATTTTAGTGAGGATAATTATTAATGGTTTTTTATTGATAAATGTGGGTTAACGCATCTTCCTTAAGTCCAAAGAAAGATGAGTTGTTACCCTATTTTCTTAAGTCCAAAGAAGATGAACTTTTAGCCAATTAAAAACACTTTTAAGTCTTATTATAAAATCAAAAGGTGGTTTCAACCTATATAATATTTGCAAAAAAGTCATATCCAATTATCTTCAATGAGGTCATATACTTTTGAGTAGTATCTAACTTAATCCAATACATGAAATCAAATACTACACATCAATTTGGTGTATGAGACCTTGTTTGTGGGATAAGGTACCCCATTTGCTCAATGGTTTGACTACTAAAATCTATTGAGGTGTATATACCCTACCAGTGTATATACTTTTATACCTTACCCCCTCTGCATTTGAACTTGTGAAGGGACCTCCTTTGCTTAGTTATTTGACTACTAAAATCTATTGAAGTATATATACCCTACCCCTCTAGATTTAAACCTATAACCTTTGAAGAAGAAACACATATTTTTACAAAAATTAAAAAATATGTTATATTCATTACGAAATTACTATGGTTTAAAAGTTCAACAATGTTGTTAAATTTTGTTAAGTTTATTTTTAATGAAATGTTGTGTTTTGTGTTATGGTTGAAAAATTCAACAATGATATTAAATTTATTTTTAGATATAATATTATTTTTTAGAAATAAAAATATAGTCTATAGTGTTTGTTCATGACATTCTAGGAAGTAATATTTGTTAACTTATATTTGTTAACGAATAAATCTAATTATATTGGGTAACAAATATAACTATTAAACCAATCACTAAACTGAATAGTTAATAATCTACTTTAATAAATAAGACATTAACTAATTGTACTAGTGTACATGTGTAGGCCATGTATGCATAGCTAGTGGACACATAGTCTACACATGTACTAAAGATAAACAATAAATGCTTATAGTTCATAGTTCTTGTATGATCACAACAAGGCAAGCATGACAACGAATCAAGTACATGCATCATTCAATCAGCTTACCTAACAAAATTATAGTAATTCATCGATATTTGATCATCAAACTTAAAATATAAAAAGAGAATCAAAAGAAGTGTTCTGGAACCAAGTGAGAAAACAAGAGTGGCACATCTAATCCCCAAGCAGTATTCTCTACTAACATCAAACCATCCATCCATCCTTCCTAACCTACTTCCATCTTCCATCATGTCCTTTTCTTTGTTGGACTAAGCTGGAGAATCAACTATATTGACCTAACTCCAGATAGAACCCATAAGAGGAAGTGTCGAACTTATTGACCAAGCTTCCTCAACAAGCAACCGATAGTCGCCATCACATGTGTAGAGGAGTGTCATTTAACACAATTGATCTGGATTTATGAGCGGAACAAAAAGAAACATAGATCTATAACATTAACACAGATATACGGAGAACAATAATCGAGATATAGTGGAACTTAACTTCTATTAAATAAAAAAATCTATTGAAACTGTAATGCAAAATGAAAACATTTTTTCTTGAATGGTGGTAACTAATCTATGAGAAGAGATGTAGAGGCCACACACATTCATCTGGGCACATTACAATGAGGCCTCAAGACAATTTTAGCATCAAGAAGTAAACAGAAAACCCTAGACATCCAAAAACCTAACCCTAGGAGATGAAGCGCCAAAAGTCATGTGGGCCCCGATGGGGTAAGTTGGTACATCAACTTCTCGGGGTCGTAACTTTTGCATACGATCTTCGTTTTAGGTGTATGATAGCCCACTGGAAATGTATATCCGAGGAATACAAATCATGTCATCACACTCTAACTAATTCTACTATGTGATTGTGGCTGACCCAAAAAATGTTGTTTAGGGCCTCAAAACGACCTTGAAAGTTTAGGAACTGAAAAGCTAGAAACAAAACTACCAAGATGAAAGTTGTTTGTGAGCCAGCTGGAAGAGGTGGGTGGCCATTGATATCCACCTAGATCAGTCCTCCATCCTTAGGAAGAAATGGTCTCCATTGCGTTGAGTTCCCCCATCAGATGATGAAACTTCTGCTGAATTTGGCCCCGGGTGAGCCACTTTCCTTAGTGCAGGAGTTGCCCTGCTTTGACAACCCAATAAAGATAAAAATTTTGTTGGTGAGTGCCCTTGACCTCTGTTTCCACGATCTGATTAGTGGATGCATTTTCCATGCAGTCAGGGTTGAGATTTGTCGGTGTCAACTATTATATTATCTTTGAGGTGTCCAATAAGGGTGGAAAGTATGGTCGAAGGAGGTCCACATTAAATACTGGGTGCAAGCCAAGGAAGGGGGGAATGTTGAGCTCAAAATGATTGTCACCCACAACCTTGGTGATGGTGTAAGGCCCATAGCGGAGTGGATGAAACTTCTAATGGGGTACTGTAAGGCATTATTTCTGCAAGTGCAACCAAACTTTATCTCCCACCTGAAACTTGTGTGGAACCCGTTGTTGATCATGGAGTTTCTTGTACTTGGCATTGGACTTCTGCAAAATATCCTGAACCTGTTAGCAGATGTGCTTGAATCATTCAATGAATCAGGTGGCTTTGTCGTCTTCGGTTTGTGGATGGGATGATTATGTCTGTGTGGATGCAAGGGGTAGTGCAAAATCCATGGGACCCAATGGTTGAAATCTCAACCCCACCTGAAAGGGGTTGTGGCTGATTGAGATATGTATGGCTATGTTGTAACTTTTTTGAAAATAGGGAATATTCTCATCCCATGTGCGTGGATGCTTAGAATTGTACATGTGCATTATATGCACGATCATCATGTTGAAAACATCAGTTTGGACATTCGTTTGGGGGTGGAAGGTCATGGATTTGGTGAGCTTGGTGTCTAGTTGTGACCAACGACTTAACCAGAATGTGTTGAGGAACTAATTGTCTCGACCAGAGACGATGGTTTGTGGTATCCCAAAATGTACCCACACTCATTCTAAGAAGAGCTTGGCAGTGACCTCTGTTGTGATGCTCTTCTTATAGGTGACCAAAATCGCCATCTTGGAAAATCGATCAACCACCACGAAAACACTGTCATTTCCATGGTTTTTGGAAGGAAGGCTCGACATGTAGTTCATCGAGATGGACTCCTAGGGCCTACAGGAGTAGGCATAGGGGTGTACATGCCTTGTTTCTTAATGTTCGGTTTGGAAATGATGCAGGAAGTGAAGGACCTGATATATTTGTTGACATCTTGTCGAAGTTTTGGCCAATATAAATGTTGCTACAACACTGTCATTTCCTTTTCTATGCCAAAGTGTGCTGCCACCTTACTGTAGTGAGTTTCCCAAATTATCTTTGCTTGCTCTCTTGATGGAACACAGAGATGGCCTAGATGGCACAACAACCCATCCTGCGGTTGAAAATAAGTGACAACTGTGTTTGTGCCCAACATCTGGTAAGTAGTGGGGAAGTCAGAATCTCGCTCGTAGAGTTGGGGCCATCCAGAGGTCTCATTTTCACATTAGTGTAGCACCGTGGTTAGTGCGGAAACTGGAGGTCGGTTGAGGCATTCGGCGACATGATTGGTGCTCCCTGTCTTATACTTGATGTTGAGATGGAACGGTTGCAAGTATGTGGACCACTTCTAACGACAGTCATTCTACAATTTACCTTGTGTATGCATGAACTACAGAGGCTTATGATCAGTGTGGATGATTGTCTCCTTCCTGAGAATGTAATTCCTCCACTAGTGGCATGATTGTACGATCGAGTACATTTATTTTTCATAAGTGGGGTACTTACATATAGTATCAGATAGAATCTCACTATGATAGTGATCTGGATTTATGAGCGGAACTAACTAATTAACAGATTGAATACAATAAACACAGAGACATGAAGAACAACACAGATATCAAGTGAACAATATCTTCTATTGAATAAATGAAATAGGTTGAAACTGTAAAACTGCAGAACTGAAACACGTGCTCGAATGGTGGTAGCTATCTCTGAGAATAGATGTGGCTGCTATGCGCATTTGTTTGAGCAGAATGATTACAATGAGGTTCTAGAGGCCTTTTTAATATTAGTCATGAATTCCAAAACCCTAGACATCCAAAAACCTAAACCTAGGAGATGAAACACCAAAATTTATGTGGGCCCCTATGGGTAAGTTGGTACCTCAACTTCCTGGGGTCATAAATTTTTCATACGACCTCCGTTTTAGGAATGTGATAGCCTGTTGGAAAGGTATTTTAGAGAATTACACATTACATTGTCAAACTTTGACTTCGTCTACAGTTTGACTATGGCGAGCCAAAAAAAGACTATTTAGGGCCCCAAAACGGCCCTGGAAGTACAACAAGATGTGCTGACATGAAAACATACAAAATAATCCAGTTGGATTAGGTCGGAGGCCACCAATATCCCCTTGGAAGATGTGCAGGGATTCATACAATCCCATAAGTGTAGAACCCATAATTACAAAGAAGTATAGAAGAACATGTTGAACTAAAAATTGTCAAGAGTAGCCAGTTGGAATAGGTGGGTGGCCACCAATATCCACCTGGATCAGTCCTCCCCCTTTAGGAAGAAATGGTCTCCATTGCAATGATTTCCCCCATCAGGTGAGGAAACTTCTGCTAAAATTTTCCCCAAGTGAGCCACTTTCCTTGGTGTAGGAGTTTCCCTGCCTTGACAACCCCATAAAGATGGATCCTCTGCTGGCGAGTGCCCTTGACCTGTGTGTCCACTATCTGATTAGTGTATGCTTTTTCCATGCAGTCAGGGTTTAGCGTTGTTGGTGTCATTTGTTCTGCGATATCTGAGGTGTCCAATAATGGTGGAAAATATGGTCGAAGGAGGTCCACATTGAACACTGGGTGCAAGCCAAGGAAGGATGGAGTGTTGAGCTCAAAATCATTGCTACCTACAACCTTGGTGATAGTTTAATGCCCATATCGAAACCAGCAGAGCTTCTGATGGGGCCTTGTAAGATGTTCCTTCTGCAAATGTAACTAGACTTTGTCTCCAACCTGAAACTGGTGTGTTACCCTATGTTGATCATGGCTCCTCTTGTACTTAGCATTGGCTTTCTACAAAATATCATGGACCTGTTGGCGGATGTGTTGGATCCTCTCAATGAATATGGTGGCCTTTTCGATCTCAAACTGAACATGGGAAGATTCTTTCTATGTGGTTGCAAGAGGTAGTGCAACATCAATTGGACCCAAGGGTTGGAATCCCATCCCCACTTGAAATGGACTATGGTGAGTGGAGCTATGGAGAGCCATGTTGTAACTGTGTTTAACATAGGGGAGACTCTCATCCCATGTACGTGGATGCTTAAAGTTGTACATGCGCAGGATGTGCACAATCATCCAATTTATGACATTTGTTTGGTCGTTTGTTTGGGGGTGGAAAGCAGTGGATTTAGAGAGCTTGGTGTCCAACAATGACCAAAGACTTGACCAAAATGTTTGAGGAAATTGTTGTCCTGATCATAGATGATGGTCTATGGTATCCTAAAATGGACCTGCACTCGTTCGAAGAAGAGATTGGCAGTATCTTCCTCTGTAATATTCTTCTTGCAGGTTGTGAGGATGGCCATCTTTGAAAACTAATCAACGACCACAAATACACAATCATTTCCTTGCTTGGTGGACGAAAGGCCAGACATGTAATCCATCGATATGGATTCCCAAGGCTTGTCAGGAGTAGGAGGAGGGGTGTATAATCCTTGCTTCTTGATGGTTGGCTTGGCAATGGCATAGGAAGTGAAAGATTTGATATACTTGCTGACGTCTTGTCAAATTTTTGGCCAATAAAAATGTTTTTGTAGAACGACCACAATTTTATCCACGCCAAAATGTCATGCCATGCAACTGTAGTGGGCTTCCCAAATCATATTTACATGCTCTCTTGCAGGAACACATAGATGACATAGATGGCATAACAGTCTGTCTTGAATGTGAAAATCGATGACATTCACGCCTGTATCCAAGACCCAATAGGTGGTGGCGAAGTTTGTATCTTGCTGATAAAGTTGGGGCCACTTAGATGCCTCATGTCTACAGGAATGGAGCACAGTGGTGAGTGCATCCACAGGAGGTCGACTGAGGCAATTAGCGACACGATTTGTGCTCCCTGTATTATACTTGATGTTGATATGGAACTGCTGCAGGTAGGTGGACCACTTCTAATGGCGGTCATTCTACAATTTCCCCTATGTCTGTATGAAGTGCAAAGGCTTGTGATTAGTGTGGATGATCATCTCCTTTCCTAGAATGTAATGTTTCCATTGCCGACAGGCTTGTACAATGGAATACATTTCCTTGTCATAGGTGGGGTATTTCCGGACAGTATCTGAGAGTATCTCACTATGGTATGCCACTAGATGACTGTGTTGAGTGAGAAATAACCTACAACATAGTTAGATGCATCAGTCTCAATATCGAATGATTGTTGCAGATCGGGAAAGGAGAGTACTGAAGCTTAGCACAAGCGATGCTTCAAATCATCAAATGCTCGTTGTTGTTCCTTCCCTCACATGAATTTTTCCCTGCCATTGCCCCTGGTCACTTGGTTGAGGGCCCATGCAATATGGGATAATCCCAACATGAACCTTTGGTAGAAGTTGGCCAGTCCCAAGAAGCTCTGAAGCTCGGTTAGTGTGGTCGGGGCTGGCTAGTCACGGATGACTTGGATCTTAGCTGGATCAACATGTACCCCATGCTCATCAACAATGTAGCCCAAGTATTGGACCTTGTTCATGCCAAAGGAGCATTTTTCCAAGTTGGCATATAACTTATGCTGTCGCAGAGTGCTCAAAACCTGTTGAATATGCCGCATGTGTTCCTCCCAAGTTTTGTTGAAGATGAGGATGTCATCCAAATATTGCACTACAAAAGAGTTGGTGAAGGGTCTTGATACATCATCCATCAACCTCATGAAAGTGGAATGTGCATTTCTTAATCCCAAGGGCATGACCAACCATTCGAGGAGACCTTCTTTAGATTTGAAAGTTTTCTTCCATACATCGGTTGGTTCGATGGGAACCTAGTGGTAGCCAGAGTTTAGGTCAATATTGTTGAAGAAATTCCCCCCCTTGAGTTGTTCAAGAAGGTCATCAATCTTGGGAATTAGGTATCGATTCATGACTATGATTTTTTTTAATTCTCTGTAATCAATGCAGAGTCACCAAGTCTCGTCCTTCTTCTGCACCAGTATAATTAGGCTTTCGCAAGGGGAGGAGTTGGGTCTAATGTGCCCCTTTTGAAGAATCTCTTGGATCTGATGCTTGATTTCATCATTTTCCATCAACGAGTGACGATAGACTGGTCCATTAGGCAAAGGTGAAATGGGGGTTAGATCAATTGGATGCTTAACTTGGAAGTGTGTTGATACCTCGGTGGGTGAGGAGAAGATGTCTCTGTACTCTTCCACGATCTTGTCCACTTGCTTCTACTACAAATAGAGGCTCTATGTAGATACCATGGATGTGGTGGAGACCTTGTGCTTACTGTGAGCAAGGATCACAAAAAAGATGAACTTCTCGGTCTGTGAAGTGACCTTACTACATTGCTTAGCAGAGATTAAAGAAATAGATGTAGGAGTCTCTTCCTATGGTATCCTATACAATTGTCTACCCAAAGTAATATTAACACTACGGGGTCTAGACTTGTACACAACATGACACTACCACAAATATGGTTGTCCTAAGAGAACATCACAAACTTCAAGGGGAGCAATATCACACAATACCTCATCTTTGAAAGGCTTGATGTCGTAGGGAAGACAACACTATTGGCTGACACAGAGATCTCATCCTTGGCGAAGCCATCTGATGGTGTAGGGTTGTGGGTGCGGTGTCGTCGACAGGTCCAATTGCTTGACGATCTCTACTGAGATCAGGTTCTTCTAACTCGCTTGGTTGGACTTTGGTGGTAGCAACAATGGCATTGGCCTCAACATCGATAATATGCTTCCCTCCTTCTGGATTTGATTCAGATTCAGAATCGGCCTCAGAATTAGACGCCTTCAACTCGGCCAAGAGTGACTTCTTGGAGCGACATTCGTCAGTTTTGTACCAAGGGATTTTATGGTATTCACACCATTTTCCTGTGTCCTTCTTCGTCTTTTCATTTCCCTTCTTGTGTTGTGGATTGGACCAGTTCTCCTGAGAGTGGACATATTTTCTCTTTCCCTTGTTGTGTGGGTTGGGGTCATGTTTTCCCTTCTTCGACTGTGAGGAGTTTGTAGATCCAAACTCTCGCCTCTTCTGCTTAAATTTCTGCTCGATCTTGACAACATATCTATAATCCGTACCCAAGGAGGTGACATCCATAAACTCCATTTATGTTAGAATGTATCTATGAAAAAAGTCATCGTATTTGAGCACCAGATGTCACTCAGAGTCTTTGATACCCAATTTCGTGCACAAGGTATGGAAATTATTGGTGAAATTTGGTACTGTCTGGTCCCTTTCTTGACACAGGGTGGTCCATTTGGTGTACTGGTCCTCATAGCTTCCAATGGGGTAGTATTGTTTTTTAATGGCATCCCGGAAGGAATCCCATGTAGGGGAAACCATAAATATTTCATATTCCTCTATGGCCCTTTTCTCAGAGTAAGTATCCCACCAGTCCTTAACATGGGGATGACCTTGAGGAGTGCAAAAGTAATATTTTCCCTATTGGAAAAATTGTGGACAGAAAAATACCCTTCAAGCAGATTCAACCATTTATCTAAAACATTCTCATCTTTCAGTACTTCAAATAATGGAATATCAAAATTTACATGTACCTTGAAGGTGGTTACATGGTCGCTTGATGAAGATGCTTCTCCTATGGGCAGCCGCCAAAGGATCTGCACAAAGTTGTCCATCATTTTGTTCCTTTGTCACGCGAGGGATTCTATGAGCAACATTTTAAAAGGATCTCCTGCTCCATCATCTTTATTTTCGTCCCCCATGGGTTGTTGTCGGGCTCGGCGTGACCGATGGTGCAACGAATCGATTGGTTCGAGTCCCAAATTCTTGTGCCTAGATCTTGTCAGGGACATGCATTAAGAAAAATAAATGAAGAGCAGACCGCTCTGATACTACTGATCCAGATTTAGGAGAAAAACAAACTGATTAACAGACTGAATACAATAAACATAGAGATATGAATAACAACACAGATATCTAGTGAACAATATCTTCTATTGAATAAATGAAATAGGTTGAAACTGTAAAACTACAGAGCTAAAACACTTGCTTGAACGGTGGTAGCTATCTCTGAGAAGAGATGTGGATGCTACATGCATCCATATGAGAAGAATGATTACAATGAGGCTCCAAAGTCCTTTTTAATATTACTCATGAATGCCAAAAACATGGACATCCAAAAACCTAACTCTAGGAGATGAAACACCAAAAGTTATGTGGGCCCCTATGGGTAAGTTGTTACCTCAACTTCCCAGTGTCGTAACTTTTGCATATGACCTCTGTTTTAGGTGCGTGATAGCTTGTTGGAAAAGTATTTTAGAGAAATACACATTACTCTACCAAACTCTAAATATGTCTACAGTTTGACTATGGCAAGCCAACAAAACATTATTTAGGGCCCCAAAACGGCCCTAGAAGTACATCAAGATGTGTTGACATGGAAACATACAAAATAAGCCAGTTGGATTAGGTGGGAGGCCACTAGTATCCCCCTGGAAGATGTATAGGGCTTCAGAAAACCTTGGAAGTGTAGAATCCACACTTACAAAGAAGTACAAAAGAACATGTTGAACTAAAAATTGTCAAGAGGAGCCAGCTGGAATAGGTGGGTGGCCACCAATATCCACCTGGATCATATAGGCCATGGTATGTCCATGCTGAGTGAGAATGATGCCCACAACATATTCTGAAGCATCTATCTCAATCTTAAAATGTTGTTGCAGGTTGGGTAATGAGAACACCAGCGATGAACACAAGTGTTGCTTCAAATCATCGAATGTTTTATGTTGCTACTGGACCCACACAAATTTTTCCTTGCCACCGCCTCTGGTCACTTGGCTAAGGTCCCATGTAATGTGGGATAATCCCAACGAGAACTTGGGATAGAAATTGGCAAGGCCTAAGAATATCTGAAGCTCAGTGAGTGTGGTCAGGGTTGGCCAGTCTCGGATGACCCGGATCTTGGCTGGATCGACATGCACCCCATGCTCATCAACAATGTAGCCTAGGTACTAGAACCTATTCATGCAGAAGGAGATTTTTTCTGAATTCACATATATCTTTTGTTTCCACTGAGTGTGCAGAACCTATTGAATGTGTTGCAAGTGTTCCGCCCAATTTTTGTTGAAGATGAGGATGTCATCCAAATATACCGCCACAAAAGAATTGGTGAAAAGAAGCAAGATATTGTCCATCATCCTCATGAAAGTTTCTTGGGTATTTATCAAGCCAAAGGGCATGACTAACCATTCAAAAAGAACTTCTTTGGACTTGAATGAATTCTTGCATACATCAATCTGCTCTATTGGGATCTGGTTGTAACCTAACTTCGGGTCAATCTTACTGAATTATTTCCCCCCCTTGAGTTGGTCAAGGAGATCATCAATTCAGGGAATTGGGTACCAGTTCCTGACTGTGATCATATTTAGGGCCTGGTAACCAATGTAGAGTTTCCATGACATGTCTTTCTTCTACACAAGCACGATTGGGATTCCAAAAGGTGATGAGCTTGGGAAGAGAGAATGACCTGGTGCTTGATTTCCTCATTTTTTGAGAGAGAGTGACGATAGACTAGCCCATTGGGTAGCAGTGCACCGAGGGTCAAATTGATTGAGTTCTTGACCTGACAGTGCAGAGGTACCCCAGTGGGTGAGGAGAATATGTGTTTGTATTTTTCCATGACCTTATCCACCTCTTTTTGCTGCGTGGAGAGACCTGTCGTGGAGGCGATGGATGTGGTTGTAACCTTCCGCTCACTTTGAGCGTGAATCATGAAGAATAGAAACTTCCCAGTTTGAGAGTTGACCTTCCTACATTGCTTGGAAGAGATCAAGGAAATGGTGGTAGACGGGACTACCTTGAGTATCCTATATAATTTCTTGTCCAAAGTAATAATAACACTACAAGGCCTAGACTGATATACAACATGAAGTTTCCATAAATAAGGTTGGCCAAAAATAACATCACAAACTTCAAGGGGGTGACATCACACAATGCCTTATGTTTGAAGGGCTTGATGTCGTAGGCTAGGTGACACTATTTCCTGACGTGGAGATCGCTCCCTTGGTAAATCCATCCAATGGTTTATGAATGCGGGTGTGGTGTTGTCGGCATAGCTAAGCGCTTGACAACTTCTACTAAGATGAGGTTATTCTGGCTACCTCTATCAACGATGAAGTAAAGTGGAGTACCCTTCGCCAACATTTGTGAATGAAAGAGGCACTCACCTTCCTCTGGTTCATCAGGTTCATCAGGCTAGACCTTGGTGGTGGTAGCAATGGTGGCACTCGGTTACACATCAATAATCTGTCTCCCTTTTTATGGTTCTGACTCTAAGTCAGAGCCTGCATCTGGTTCATAGGCTTTCACCTTGATCACCAATGACTTCTTTTAGTGACATTCAACAATGTTATGCCAGGGGATCTTATGGAGCTCACACCATTTCCTGGTGTCTTTCTTTGTCTTCCCATTGTTCTTCTTTGTTTTCGGTTTGGACTGGTTGTCCTCAGGTTGTCCATCCTTGATATACCCTTTGTTCTATGGGTTGGGGCTGCCTTTTACCTTCTTCTGTTGTGAGGGGTTTGTAGACCCAAATTGTCGTCTTATGTTTAAGCTTATGCTCGATTTTGACAAAATATCAATAGGTTGTGCCCAAGGAAAAAATGTCTAGAAACTTCATTTCTTTCTGGATGTATCTATGTAGACCGTCATGGTACTTGAGCACCAGATGTCACTCATATTCTTTGATACCCAACTTGGTTTGCAAGGTAGGGAATACATTGGTTAACTCTGGCACTGCTTGGTCCCTTTCGTCCTGCAGTGTGGTCCATCTTGTATATAAGTCGTCATAACTTCCAACAGGGTAGTATTGTTCCTTAATAACATCCTTGAAGGAACCCCAAGTGGGTGCAAATACAAATAATGTATATCCCTCTGTTTCCTTTTGCTCACAGAAAGTCTCCCACGAATCTTTGACATGGGGGACAACCTTGAGGAGTGCAAATGTAATTGTTTATCTATTGACAATCATAGAAATCTTTGAAATCGTAAGTAAAACTTATAGTACACATTATCTTCTTGATGTCTACGACATCCAAGTTACCTTAGCACTACAACCATTTGGCTAATATGTATTTCATCAACCTATAGTTTAGATCACCAATACTCATATCCATGCATATACATCATAATTTTTCATATGAGAATCCATATTGAGATTAAATTAAGAAATGTATACTTATTTATAGCATGCCTCATATTTGTTATACATTCACAACATAATTTTGGACTAGTATCCATGTACTGGAATTCCACATTTAAATTAACATGTTTAAACAAATAACTTAACTATCATCATCATGAACATACAGCAGTAAAAATAGCATCATGAAACACATAAATAGGTCCATATATACACATCTCAGATGTTAATATTAGTCTAACTGATCCCAGATAGTTACAAAGCAATGAATTACTATAATCAGTAAAATCAAAGCTCCAACCACCTAAGGCCAAATATGGGGTGTTACATACACCTACCCTTCAAAAAAATCCATCCTAAAATTATGTTCATTCACAATATAAGGAGAAAAAAATCATCAAACAACTATTATGTGTCTTCTCTAATAGAAAATCTTGTGCTATGTTGGTCCCACTTGACCTTCACTTGATTAATAACATGTTTTGGATTTTAATATATTGATTGAGACTACCTGTATTCAACATGCATCTTACTATGTCTTGACTTTATTTTATTACCACTTGTAATTTAATTAATGAAAATATACACTTTTGTTATAGATTTATTCTTCCCAAGTTCCATATTTAGAGTATAGTCTACTTGTTTGACAACCCATTAGAATATTTCCTCATTATTAGTTATTTAGTTAAGTGAATCTCATTTTGAGTTCGATTATAAATTCCATTAAGTCAAGCATATAATTCCATCTAGAATATATTAATAATTATAACCAATTATCACTGACTTGAATATCACTCTAACTCATGTGGTACAATACATACGCCATCATAAAATTTTCCCATGCTTAGGAACATTGATTAAGACATTGATAAATGATTTTCATTTGATGTAGTCACTTCATAGTTTGGTCATTGTACTCAATCTCACTTTCCTCTTAAGTCATAAAAATTAGATCTCGATCAAGTTAAGTGTAGTATAGGATTTGTTTTTATGAAAGCCAAGAAAAATCTTGTTTTCTATCAACAATTCACTATTACAAATGTGCCTACATGAAACAAGAACCATGTCTACCTTTCTTTGGTGAGCATCACAAATCAAGAGTAAGTTTCCTACTACGGTCCATTCCACATTCTATCATTATTTTTCTTTTAGGTTTTCTTTCCTCACAATTTATCTTCATACATCTCAACTTCATCCTTTATACCTATATGCTATAGACCAATTTTGTGCTCTATCTCTTTCTGGTTGCATCACTAGCACTCATCAATTTCCTTTGTCTTACTATCAAAGAATTTTGGCCGTGGGATGGACATTCATTTTTTATCTTTAAACTTGTAAATTGCTTTCCATATAGTGCTAGGGAAATTTCCGTTTAAGTGAACATCATAAATGTTATGTTGATAATGTATTTCTTCTTGCAAAATTTTGGATTTAACTGCAATGTCATCTTCACATAACATGGTAGTAGATAGTGATTATTTTAGTCACTTGTGCCCATTACCATAGTCCCTTAGTAATAAAATCAGTTTGACTTAACAAATCAATTGCATAATTGAACATAAGTTAGGTTATTATCATGTCAACCATTATAAATTCGTCCAAATATCATACCATGACCCACAATTCAATAAAACATATCATCTCAAAAATTCCATTATTGTTCTGAACTCAAGTTCTTTGTTAACAACATAGACCCTTATGGTATCACTTAGGATTTTATTATATTATTACTCCATAAAATATTTTCTAGAGTTCATTAACATTTCTTATACTATATTGTCTTATTTATCATTCCTTTTACACATTTCCATCTGTCATTACATTTGTTATAATTTCTTATTTAAGCATATCACCATTTATTTATTTTTTGTTTCCTAGTTTGTCTGTGACCTACGGGACTATCCTGTGACTTGAGAAACCAAGAATAAGGGGGATCTAAGCCATCAAAATCACTCGGGGATCGCACCCGGCCTAAGCCACACCAACCCTTAACATGGCTGGATTTTTTGTCCCCGTGGGTTTCGAACCGATGACTTGACATCACAAAGTGCCTTAATAGCACACTCGGTCACCGATTGTCCTAAACCTCGGGGACAACATATCAACATTTATTAACTTATCATGTACTTTGAATTATTTGTAAACTCATCATCTTATTATCTCATTATATCATAAACATTGCTTACTCCAACTACTCTCTTTTACTTTTATAGAATACATTCAATTTACCACTTATGTAACACACTTCCCTAAGCTTAAATAACTATTACCATTTTTCTCTTTCATACACTACATCATATTTATAGTTCATGCATTTCCAATCCACCTTGAACTCAATTATAACTCCATATCTAACCTCCCTCCTATTACCTTTTATCCACCTTTTTATCCTACTTAAAAACATCATCAAATATCCCAATCATTTGTGTTATTTTCTTTGCACAATTGCTTTAATCAACCACCCTTGACCCAACGTCCTTACTCTTTACAAACACAAGAACTAATTTTATTTATATTATATTCATCCCCTTAACATACGTTGATCCAATTTACTATGCACCTTATTCATTAATATTACTTATAACATATCCTTTCACTTTTCCATATAATTTATCTATTTACATTCACTTATTATTTTATTGTCTTCACTTACTCAACATATTGTACCTCACTACCTGATCTTTTGAATCTATTACTGTAATCACTAAATAGACAATTTTTCCTACTCCATTTATGGTTACATATTTTATCTTTCTCTTTAACACTTGTTTATTACTTTATTGTTAACTTTAATATATTGCTATTATTAATATACTATATATATACTGTAACTACAACCTTTACACTTTATCTCATTATACTTATTTTCCTATTATTGATTATATATACATGCACTATTGTACCTATACTTGTTACTTTTCTTTAAATCTTCTTAACATCTTGTTATCACGTAAGGTTGTCCAGAGTCACAGGTAACAACTGTGAGCACAGATGAGCGAGAAAGTGCAGTTTTCAGCAGCAAAGATCCTCCCTGTGCAGTTCAATTTAGCATTACTCCAAGCACAATTGGAGGGATTCCATAGTTAATAGGTGGATAAATGTTAGCAGGTGCGCCCAGATCGCAGATCGTGATCAGATCAATGTCCACCAATCATTTGGGCGCCATAAGATGTGTGAGCGTTAAAATCCAAACGCAGGTCGAAATCCAAACCACGGTATTGCAGGGAGGGTACGTGGTGGCAGATGGTTCATTTCGGGCCCGAAAGTGGTGTGGGTCCAAATTGCTTTCAACGGCCCTGAAATCATGTGTGCATATAATGTCATATCCAGTAGTGACAGGTGGTCTTACGCTAGTTGTCCAACCGCACTCCAATCCCGATGAAGATCCAGTTAATGAAAAAAGACCGGTAGCTGAAACCTCAGCTCAATCCATAAATAGGAAGCGTGAAATCCATGGCCGAGGAGATAGAACTGTCAGCCCGAGGTACAACAATGGATGGTTTCTTCTTGCAGGCCTATACTGATCTGATCTTGCGTCTGACAGGAGGAAACACACACAGTATGACAGAAGGATGCTCAGATAAAAATCCTTGAATGGGATGACCAGATTACACTCCTCGAAGTTGTGGACTGATATGATTATAAATAGATGATTTTAAGATTTTGTTATGGTCCTCAAATGGTTGAGAAGAACTCCTTATTCTGTAATATTTTGATAACAGAGTTGTTGTCTGGTTTTATATGAGACCTGAGAGTTTGGCATTAATAGAAGTCAGTTTCTTTCATCATCTTGTTTATTCTGTGCTGAAACACTCGTGCATGGAGGATCCAGAGGAGGGTTGTAGTTGTATTGTAATTTAGGTTTGATTATAGTACTGTTGCGACTAGTTTTAGTATTTTATTTGTTACCTTGTTTCTTCTTATGTTGAAACGATCATGCATGGAGGATCCAAACGAGTTGTTGTAGTCGCATAGTAATGGATATTTGATTACTATGTTGATGTGATATATTTCAGTGTCTGAAAATTAAGTTCAAGAGTGCTCTTGTGCCTGAGTTTTTCCTCACCAAGTTGCTTGAAGGTCAGATGCTCATGGCATACTTGTCCACCTTTCTCACTAAGTATTCCTTCTGCTCACCTTTAACCTTAAAACACTAGCTGGAGTTAATGAGGACATCATTTCCCTATGCATTGCTTGTCCAGTTTCTGTGTTAAAACATTCTTGTACTAAGCTTTTTCCATTTGACCTCAATTCATAAACTTACATCCACAAACATTTTGATGGGTACTGGGCTTATCCTCTTGCAATATGAGGGTGACTCTCAGTGCTAACATTATTGGCGTCATTTTTGGGGAAAAATTTGAAGACATTTCCATGGGATTGAACGACAAAGAAGTTATGATTATGAAGGTGCATCAGAAATCAATACCTTGAATATTGCAACTTGCACATGATGACTCCACTGTGTCATTTGTGGCTCCAAAAGGTAGACACACGAGGTCTACTCCACGGTTGCCTCTGGAAACACCTGAAGCTGACCCAAAGAATATTATCAAGAAGGGAAAGACCTCTCAAGAAGGACTTTCAGCTATTGTACCTGTAACAACCCTAGTTAAATAATTAATTGTCATAGTTAAATATTTGTTTAAAGTATATTAGTTTAATTAATTAATTAATTAATTGTCCTGATTAAATATTTGTTGAATGTATATAAGTTTAATTAATTAATTATCATAATTAAATATTGGTTTAAGGGATATTGGTTTAATAAATTATTAAATTTTATGTTGGAGAGATTAATAAATTTTTAACTATTATTTTGAATCGGTAGATGACCCATTAATGAAAAGGGGATAATGTGGTTGACACTTAATGGAAAGATAAGGTGGGTGAAATTTAATGGAAGGATAAGGTGGGTGAAACTTAATGAAGGGA
>ML782803.1:701395-737890 GCA_009831015.1 Picea engelmannii
TCTTGTTGAATGGATTGGATGCATACAAAAATTACTATAGAGGTGATAGTTATTGTTATTAGTACATGCACGAGACCTGTATGTACTAGCTACACATGCATTTCTTGCACATGTACACTAGTATGTATGAGTTTTCTTGGCTTACTTACTGATAATGTTCTTTATTGGATATGAATGTCTGAACCGTGTGTCATTTCCCTTGTATCATAAAATACTTTAAACTTCGGGACGAAGTTTCTTGAAGGGTGGGTGTATGTAACAACCCTAGTTAAATAATTAATTGTCATAGTTAAATATTTGTTTAAAGTATATTAGTTTAATTAATTAATTAATTAATTGTCCTGATTAAATATTTGTTGAATGTATATAAGTTTAATTAATTAATTCTCATAATTAAGTATTGGTTTAAGGGATATTGGTTTAATAAATTATTAAATTTTATGTTGGAGATATTAATAATTTTTTAACTATCATTTTGAATCGGTAGATGACCCATTAATGAAAATGGGATAATGTGGTTGACACTTAATGGAAGGATAAGGTGGGTGAAACTTAATGAAGGGAGAAGGCGGTGGATAAGAAAGGGGGGAAAGGAGGATATGAGGGGGAAAAACACTTGGGGAAAGGGGACTTTTTTGGGGGGAGCATTATTTTTCATATTGCAAGACTGTATTGGAGCATTTTTGGATATTGGAAAATTGTATTAGTAGTTTTTGGCTGGAGAATCTTGTTGTAGGATTGTTACAAGGGGGGGGGGGCACCTGTTGCTGGGAGTTTTGGGCTCGGGGGCCAGGAATCTTGGAGCTAGGGAGTCGAAGAGGCTATGTTCCTAGCTGGCTGGGAGGTTAGATGGTTTTGGGCAGAGCATCAGGCAGAGTTGGAGAACAACAGTAGCATTAGTTAGAGGTATGTATTTTCATTAATATGTTGAATATGTGGTTTATTATGATCTGCTCATAAATTTTAATTATCTTGAATAATGAATGGTTATGAATGGTTATATGTTGAATAAGGAATTGTAAAGATGTTATGATAGCATTTCTCTATCTAAATTTATGTTTTATAAGGCTCTGTTGGAAGATACTTTACAGTACCAGGTGATTCTGGTAGTTTACATGATTCTTGTTTTAAAGCTCTAGTGGCTGTATCAAATTCTCCTTTTCTACCATCTGCTGGAGTTTCCAGAAGTTTGAATTTTGAAAGCTTCCTTGTTGAATTCTCCCCTTTTAGTCCTCTTTTGGAAAATTAAAGTTTTGAAACCCTTGTTTCCCCTGATATTGTAAAGTGGTTTAGACCCAAGAGCTTAGAAGATTGTCCCACTTTGGTTTTTTCTACTCCTCCTATCAAAGTTGTTGCAACTAAAGAGGGGGAAGCTTCTCTTCCTTTGAACCCTATACCATCCTCATCCAACACTAAATTGTTTCCCCTTTCCCCTAGGAACACAACTGCAGTCGTACCTATCCAAACTCCATCTCCCCCTGGTTCTCCTAGAGTTCACATCCCAATGGCATGTGCTAATATTCCTAGAAACATGATGGATGCCATAGTGGCTACTAGGTATGCCCCTCTTGTTTTACCTCAGCCTATGAATTCTCTCCCAATTGGAGACTACCTTAAGTACATGCCCAAGTTCACAGGGGAGGAAGACATAACTACAAAAGAACACCTTTCAACATTTTATAGTTATGCATATAATCTTAACATTGAAAATGAAGATGTGTGGATGAGAGTTTTTGTACAAAGCCTTGATGGTGAGGCAAGGAAATGGTTTGGGGGTTTGAATCCTGGATCTATTGTTGGGATTGAGGCTCTATATAATTCATTCTTGAGGCATTGGGGGGATAAAAAGGATTTTCTTTATTATATTACAAAGTTTGGGTCACTTAAGAGAGAAGAGGGGGAATCTGTTTCGAACTACTAAAAAAGATTTAATAAAATGTAAAATAATATTCCCACTGAAATAAAGCCTATAGAAACCTCTGCCAAGATTACTTATGCCAATGCTTTTGACCTTGAGTTTTGCCTCCTGTTGAGAGAAATAAGAGCTACCTATTTAGCTCCTATGCAAGAGGCAGCCCTTGAAGTAGAGTCTAATATATTGGTATCTGACAATCTTAGGAGTAAGTCTGATAGAGACAGAAGAAGATGTAGGTATGAATATTCAACCTTTGATTCCTCTGCTGCCCACCCTCAAGTGGAATAATTGACCAAACTGGTAAAATCACTTTCTGCAGAAATGGAGAAATTGAAATTTGAAGGAAAGAAGATATATAGGAACCCCCAGAATGTTGATAATAGGGGTAACTTCAGAAGACCCAATAATTCCCCTTAGATCATCCAAAGAGATCAAATAAATAGGGATAGGGATGATCAAAAAATCCAAACTCCTCTCCAAAATAACCTTGTTACTGATGAAGAAGGAGAGGAAGAAGATGTTGATCCCGAAATCCATTGTCTTGGTGACACCTCCTCATCTCCTCATTTAACCCAATCTGCATATGAAGAGTCTCTCATGGATAGCCAACTAAATAAGCTGAGAAAAGGGGAAAGGACTAGTGGCAATCCAAATAGATACAACCTCAGGTCCAAGAAGAAAGAGGGAAATCCTGACATTCTTGATCAGCCTACTAGAACAAAGAATCTTGCTAAGGGTGTGGCATCTAGAAGCAAAGAAAAAGAGGCACAAAACCCCCGGGATATGGTTAAGAGCCCTACCCCAGAAGTTAAGGAGATTCTGAAGCATTCTCCTCTTTTAGCTTTGAGAATGAGATTCAAAAGATTAAAATCCTTGTACTATTTTTGGAGCTATTTAAGAATGAGGATTTCAAAGGGTACATTTCCAAAATGCTCCATCCTAAGCCTTCATCTTATCCCACAAATTCATTCAACCTCCAAGATGAAAAACCAGCTGTCATACTGGGACCTTTGGTAGAGGATAAGGATGAATCCTCCACTCCTTTCTATACATCATTGAGCATTCATGATAAAGAGTTGCACAATTGCTTGATGGATTCATGGGAATCTCATAATCTCATGCCTAATACTGTCATGGATGAGCTTGGGTTGGAAGTAACAAAAACCTACCATGACCTATACTCATTTTATTCCAGTTAGGTAAAGTGTCTCGGGGTTATTAAAGACCTGGATGTTTCCCTGTTCCAATTGCTAATGAAAAGTGTGGTCATGGATATTATGGTGGATGATGTCCCCCCTGAGTTTGGGATGCTCTTGTCTAGATCTTGGATCAGAAGACTAGGGGGGAATTTGCAGATGTATCTTTCTTACTCCACCATTCCTATGTTTGGGAGAGAACATAGAAGGCTTTATAGGGAAGCACAACTTGCTTACATTATCAATGATGAAGCAAACCCTACCAACCACCCCATTTTTTCAGTTGATATTGACTTAGGAACCAGTATGCTACATCTCACTGATGCTCCTCAAGCACCTATTAAAATTAGAAAGCATTTCATCACCTCTTGTGAAGACCCCCCTCCTTATACCTCTATTTGGAAGATGTTTTTTGATGGAGCATTTTCTAGGGAGAATGTTGGTGCTGGGGTAGTCTTTATTTCCCCCACCCAAGAGACCATATATCTGTCTTACAAACTCGAATTTGAAACAACAAACAATGTGACAGAATATGAGTCTCTTGTTTTAGGTTTGAGGGCTACCAAAGACATGAATATTGAAGACTTGTTAGTGTTTGGAGATGTTGAATTGACTATTCATCAAGTCAGAAATCAGTATCGGTCTAAACACCCCAGGTTAAGAGCCTACATAAATGAAGTCTGGGATATTGTCGATAGTTTCTTCTTGGATTTTAATATCTTATTTGTTCCAAGAGAGGAGAATACTATGGCCGATTCCTTGGTGGTTTCAACAAGTAAGTTCAAGGTCCCTTTTCCCCCCAAGCTCAAGTATGATGTGGAAGTAAAGTATAGACCCTATATTCATGACAATGTCAAACATTGGAAGGTTTTTTAGGATGATATTGAGACAAAAAGGTTTCTTGAGACTATGGATGAATTCTCTTCTTTACAGATTGATCAAGATCAAGATAGTGAAGAAAACCCCCATGCTGATATTTTTCTGAATAAAATTGTTGACCATCATATTGTTTAGTTACCCAGTAACCATATTCCAAAGGGACTTGTCCCCTTGGAGATATTGTTTGATAGAAATGATGTTGTTGTGAAGGTTAAAGGTTCAACTAAAGATATTTATGTGACTGAATGAAATTTAGGAACAGAGGATGATCCAAAATATGTCAAATTGTCTAGAAGCTTGTCGAAGGAACAAAGGGTTGAGTATGTCAAGATTTTGAGAGAGTTTGCAGATGTGTGTGACTAGAAATATGAACATATAAGGACATATGACACAAACATTATTGAGCATAATATTCCTTTGAAAGAGTAGACCAAGCCATTTAGGCAGAAACTTAGACAGATAAATCCCATGATGTTGCCTATTATGGAAAAACAAGTGAAAAAGATGTTGGATGCCCAGATCATCATTCCTTTGAGATATTCAGGATGTGTAGATAACTTGGTTCCTGTGAGGAAGAAAAACGGGATTTCAGGAATTTGAACAAGAGCTCCAAAAAGGATAACTACCCCTTGCCAAAGATGGAGCACATTTTGCAGAGAGTGACTGGTTCATCTAGGATGTCTATGATTGATAGATTCTCTGGCTAAAATCAGATCTTTGTCCTTTATGAATATAGAGAGAAGAAAGCCTTCACTACTCCTTGGGGCACATTCATGTATGCTAAAATTCCCTTTGTATTGATGAATGCAGGAGCAACCTTCCAGCGAGCCATGGACATCGCCTTCATTGGGGAGAAAGACAAATTTGTAGTCATCTATCTGGATGACATTACATTATTCTCAAAGTCTGACAAAGATCATTGTCATAATTTGAACAAGGTCTTCCTGAAATGCAGAATGTTTGGTCTCTCCCTCAATCCTAAGAAATCTTTGTTTGCTATGAAGGAGGGAAAATTATTGGGGCATATTGTGTTAGAAGAAGGGGTAATAATTGATCCAAGCAGAGTAGAGGCCATCCAGTCCTTATCTTTTCCGAGATCCAAGAAAGAGGTTCAATATTTCTTGGGTAAAATCAATTTTATAAGAAGGTTCATCTCTAATTTCATTGAGTTGGTTAAGCACATTACAACCATGCTTAGAAAAGGAAGCGAGGTGAAATGGATTGTTGAGTCCAAAAATTCATTTGGACAAATCAAAAGGGATTTGACTGAAGCACCTGCGCTCATCATCTGACTATTCTAAGGAATTTATGATATTTTCTTTTTCCTCATATGATACATTGGTTGGTGTTTTGCTATAGAAAAATACAGAGGGGTTAGAGCCGCCTATTTCCTTTTTCAACAGAGCATTGAGGGATGCATAAATGAGATATGATATCATGGAGAAGCAGGCATATTCTTTTTTCAAAGCCCTCGAGGCTTTCAGAATATATGTTCTGCATTCAAATATTGTTGCATATGTTCCCTCAGCCTTAGTAAAATAGATATTGATCCAGCCTGACATAGATAGGAAGAAAAGCAAATGGATTGCTAAAATTTTGGAATTTGACCTTGAAATGAAGCTCACTAAATTGGTAAAAGGCCAAGGTTCAGCCAGGCTGCTGGATAAATCAAACTGCAAGGATTTAGGAGTAAATTTCATGAACATAAAATCAGAAAATCAGGAAGTTGAGATTGTTGATAAAGACTCTCATGTCAGCCTCAACTTAGTAGAATGCACCTGGTATAAAGACATCATATATTTTCTGCAAAAGTTGCGGCCTCCTAATAGTTTGGACAAGAATAAGGTAAGATCTTTGAAACTCAAAGAAATCAAATATTGTCTCATTGATCAGGTTTTGTATTGGAGGGATACTCTAGGAGTTTTGTTGAAATGTCTAGATCCACAGGAGGCCCAAAGAGCTATGAATGATTTTCATGACAACTTATGTGGGGGACATCATTTCTGGAGGACCACAGCTTATAAGATCCTTAGAGATGGGTATTTCTGGCCCAACCTTTATACTGATGTTTGTGAAAATATTGGAGCTCGTGTTAAATGCCAAAGGTTTTCTAGAAAGTCGCAGCTCAAATATTTTCCTTTGAAGGTGCAGTGGTTTCTGGACCTTTTCAACAGTGGGGTCTTGACTTCATTGGATAAATCCCCCAACCTCAAGTGGTCAGCACAGGTGGATTTTGACTGCCACCGATTATTTCAACAAGTGGATAGAAGCCATTCCTACAAGAAGTTCCTCCCACAAGGTAATCATTATATTTATTGAAGGTATCATGTCTAGATTTGGTTGTCCAAGAAGGATTGTTATAGAAAATGTCGCCTCCTTCAAAGTTGAACCATTGATCAATTTTTGTGAACTTTATGGGATTACATTAATCCATTCTACTCCTTACTACCCTCAGGGAAATGGTTTAGCAAAATCCTCTAACAAGAGCCTCATAAAGATCATCAAAAAATTGTTAGAACACAACAAGAAAGCCTGGGACTCAAAGCTGAAATTTTCATTATGGGTTGATAGAGTCACCACAAAGAGGTCACTACATGTTTCCCCTTTTCATCTTGTATATGGGGTTGAGGCTATTTTTCCTACTCAGCTTTTCTTTCCTGTGGAAAAATTCCTCTAGGATTAGCAAGGAGAACCTGATGATATGGTTAGGAGGATACAACAGTTGGTAGAAGTACAAAAGGCTAGGGAGAAGCTACTTGATAAAACTCAGGATCACTAGCAGAAAATAAAACGAGCCTTTGACAAGAGGGAAAGCAAGGAATATTTTCATCTGGGGGATCTGGTGCTCAAGTGGGATTCCCCCAAGAAAGACAAAGGTAAACATGGTAAATTCGAAGCCTTATGGATTGGTCCTTTCAAGTTTTATGAAATATTTTTAAATAACACCTATAGGTTGCAGGGCTTGGAGGATTACGAAGTTTTTGGTAGCCCTGTCAATGGGCACTTTCTAAAAAAATATTTTGCTTAAGCCATGATTGGATTTCCACCATTGTAATTACCACTTCTTTTTTATTTTATGTTTGAATAAGAGACTCCATGACCCAAAGGCTAAGGAACTAGAACTACGTGTTCTTGGCAGCTCGCAGGGAGCATGCCATCCCCTGTGGAGCCAAATGTTATCACATAAGGTTGTCCAAAGTCATGGGTAATAGCTGTGAGTGCAGATGAGTGGGAAAGTGTAGTTTTCAGCAGCAAAGATCCTCCCTATGCAGTTCAATTCAGTGTTATCTCCAAGCATAGTTGGAGGGATTCCATAGTTAGCAGGTGGATAAATGTTAGCAGGGGCACTAAAATAGCAGGTGTGCCCAGATCGTAGATCACGATCGGATCAATGACCACCAATAATTTTGGTGCCACAAGTTGTGTGGGCGTTAAAATCCAAAGGCGGACTGAAATCCAAACCGCAGTATTATGGGGAGGCTACGTGGCGGCATATGGTTCATTTCGGGCCTACAAGCGGTGTGGGTCCAAACCGCTTTCAACGGCCCCGAAATCATGTGCGCATATGATGTCGTATCTAGCAGCGACAAGTGGTCTTCCGCTAGTCGTCCATCTGTGCTCCAATCCCGATGAAGATCCAGTTAGTGAAAAAGGACTGGTAGTTGAAACCTCAGCTTAGTCCATAAATAGGAAGCGTGAAAGCCATGGCTGAGGAGACAGAAATGTCAGCCCGAGGTACAACAATGGATGGTTTCTTCTTGCAGACCTATATTGATCTGAGCTTGCGTCTAATTTTTTTTCATATTATTCTAAGTATGGGTATGCCTACCTCAGGGATGATATATGTGTATTGATGGATGTTTGTTTACTTTTCCGACAGATCTTCTAACTTCAGTCCTTTGATTTCACAACATTACAAAGTGTTTCAGTCATCATTTTTCTCCTCTGATCTCACACTTTGGGGGGCATATGTTATACACCATTTTTTTCCCACTTTGCTAAGTGTTGTAAAGTGTTGCACTTCACTTTGCTAAGTGTCGTAAGTGTTGCACTTCACTTTGCTCAATGTCGCAAATTCCATGGTCCAGTCTACTAAGTTTTGTACCTTATTTGTCACACTTTTCCTAAGTGTTTCCACCTCAACACCATTCATGAATGATCCATTACATCCCCTTGAACATCAAGAGAATAAGACACCTTTAAACCCTGACAAGTTGCCCTTTTTTCACTTAGTCCTGGCTTCATTTTACCATGGACGCTCCCATTTTCAATCTAGGGGAGAGACCATCCCCTTGACACAATGTTAGGGGAGTGACCAGGTCACTTTGTCTTCCCTTCTAGGGGAGCGACCATCTTGATAAGGTCAAAGTGAATGATTCTAGGGGAAGATTTCGAGATGAATCCAGGATCTTCTTGGGTTTTTTTCTTGGTTTTTTCACCAGATTAATTCAAACTTGGATTCTATGTTATGATGGGAATAACCTTGTTAGGAAGATAACTCATCCCTTACCAAGATCCATTATTTTCTCAACCAAGTCCCTAATTTATCCTAAGTATTTGATCTCCTATGAATCTATATAATCAGGCCATTTCAGAGTGAGAAGGGGAATGGAAAATAAGGAATACATCAAACCTATGATCTTGTGAAAGAGAGCCAAACCTTTGTGAAGAAGCTAAGTTGTTTCCACGGTCAAGGGATGAAGAAAGAATCTTGGAGGATTGCAACATCATCAAGTTGTAAACTTCTTGCTTTTCATTAATGAACTATAACTTGGCATGTGTTCTCTATCTGATATGTTCATTTCTTGTCTCATTTTCCAAGTTTAGTATACTAGCTATCATGTTCTAACCTTGGATAGAAGTAGAGAATATGTTTTCTTATTTCTTGCAGGATTACCTATGAATCTTGGAGTTGGAGATAAATCATCAAGGACAGCGATGACAACCATCAAAAAATAGGTACACTCATTTTACCTCCTTTCCCTTCCTTCTCGTTCTATGAAACATAGAACATAGGAATATAAATAGATTTAGAATTCAGATCACCATTTGTTAGAGGTTGTCTCACATGTAGGAAACCCAAGTGAGGGGAAATCAACCTGTCCGTAGGGGGAGAATTCTCACCACACATACATTTTATGATTTCCTGCATCCATGAGAGTGCATAATGTAGTATGTGTGTCTTTATTAAAGAAATATGTGTCTGACCCTAACCACATAATTGATTGGACTGTGATCCAGGTGGAACACAAAGGGGATTTTCGGGTGGAACCAATGCGCATCCTAGACCATAAATTCAAAGTGATTAGGAACAAAGATATAGTCCTGATAAATATCTAATGGACCTGTTACAATCCTGAAGACACTACATGGGAGAACGAAGATAGCAAGACGAAGGAATACCTGCAAAGTTTTAACAAATTTGAAGAAAACATAATATAAGAATGCAAGACTCTAATTTTGGCCAGCTAAGTTCCAAAACCACATCTCATAGCCCTATCCAACCTATGTTGGGGCCCCTGATAAAAGAATGGTACAACACAATGGACTAAGAGAGGTGAAGGGGGTACATCCCTTGGGTTGGTAGGTTGAGAGGAACACAAGATTATGGTTGGAACTATTGTTGGAGTTGTGAAATTGCTAAATTTTATTTGTGATGTAAATTTGTATAGGTATTTCGGCATAGTGTTGTGTACCAAGGATGGTACATAATTGTAGGGGAGGGGGAATGTAATATCCACACTATAATCCTCGATTTAATTGATGCATAATGTAAATATAATGTATGGTTGTGGTCAAGCAATGTATATGTGAATTGTATTTCTAAATTTTAATAAATAAATGTGATGCCAGTTTCTATGTGACATGGATAGAGATGGGGGATAATTAATCCACAAGAGATGATGGGTCTAGAAAGTGGATTTGTATCCATGAGTTTAATTCCCAAATTGTTTTCATGTTTTTAATGTTTTGAGTGAACCTTTAGATTTTCCCTTGAGTGTGGAAGAACCCAATCATTGAATACATGTAAGAGGGTGGGTGTAAAAATTCACATCCCATAGTTATCGAGAGAGTACAATCAATTTTGGGATGAGTGTGAGTCAAGGAAACTAGAAAAGAGAGGAAATTTTTGTATGGCTAGAGGGGGCAGTTGGACAGACACGTTTTTGCATGAGCAAGGGGAGAGAACACGTTGATGGGATGAAATGACCCGTTCAATCAGATGAGGGAAAACACCTGATGGAAGGTCCCAATTAGACCCACTCTCTTTTTGGGTAGCACTTCCAACAATAGTTTGTCCTGGTTACCAACTAACTAAAAAAAACTAAATAAAATACTAACTAAATATGAATCTAAGAACCAAAGGTTCTCAAATGAATTAAAAAGAGGAAAAATAAAAAGAAGTAAATGAGGCAAACTAAATTTAAGCTAAGAAGCATGATTATTATTCTAAGATGCATTCTCTAAACTACTACTAAACTAACCTATCCTGATCAAGAGAAAACTAGAAAATTAAATGAATACAATGGATAATGTGTATTACTTGTGTAGAATAAATTCATGATACAAGTGATACACAAGTTTAATAGCATAACCTATCAGAATCAACGAATTGATAAATTTAATGACATTATACTATCGTTGTACCCATCCTGAAAACCATGATATACAAACTGTAAACATTAATTTTAGAAGTAATTCATCAACTAACATTCACATACTACAAACAGAGAGATGCATAGACATAATAATCTCATTCATTCACATCAGTACCATAATCTCCAAATTCAATATGTCTCTCGGATTCAAATTAACTTCTAGTAAAAGTATTGTCATGCTCATTCAAAAACCAAAAGCCTCTTCAAATGGGCAACGCTCCCTTTATATAGTGAGGGGCGAATTTTTACAATCTTTCTTCTTGGAAATCATAAAAATTAGGGTCGTTTCACAAAAAGGACTCTTTGTATTCAAAAATAGATTACAATATCATAAGAAAACATCTAGAAAGAATTGCGGAATTTTGTAATAATGACTTGGTCCACTCCTATTGTTATTCTTGGTATTCTTTCCAAGTGGAGTGGTTGTTTAAAATGATCTCTAGTTTGCTTGATTGCAATCTCTCTAAGACCGATTCTCTGTTACATACTTTTGCAGACACTTCCTGATATAACCGCTCCATCATGGATTTTACAAAGGATTGAATCTTATGGGTGAGCTAGGTAGGAAACAACAGATGTTATTCAATCGATTTTTCTTCAAATAACATCAAATCCCAAATTCTCACCTGGTTGGACTTCTTTGTATCTTCCACTTCAAATGTCATGGTCCTGACATAAGTCATTTCATTTATAGACTGCAGTGGTTGTAACCTTTCTTCTGTGGCGAGATCATTTGCATCCTTCCACATTTGTGCACATGTGTCAATAGCTACCTCTTGGGTGGAGCGTACACTCATGAAGAGAGGTTTGTTGGTGTCAAAGAGTATTTGGTACCTGAGTATTTCTCTCTTCGAATATACTAGTATGGAGGTAGTTCAGGGTTGGTGCATGTCTTGCCAATTAACCATCTCCTCAAAAGACGCACTCGCTTCCCGACACCTTCCTTGATTCTCTATCAAAGTATTTTGAAAACTAAGTTGTTCCTGTAACTCAACCCATAGATTGATAAACAGATCAAGGAGTTCATTATTTTCTTTCACTAATTTTTTGCTTGCAGCCAATTATTGTGACTTGATGGATTCCATGGTGCATGTTGAGGCTCTAGTCTTCTCTAGGGCAGTATTGAGTTTATGTCTTTCCACCTTTAACTCGTTATTGTGGGTGTCCCATAGGATTTTCATCCTCTTTTCAAACTCTTCGTTCAAGTGGTCTATTTGCGCCTATAAGGCACCATTGATATTACCTGAATTTAGACCTTCAACTGCTTTTATAGATTCCTAGATATCTATGGAAAATTGGTCTTTTACACCTTTCAACTCTATTTCTAGCTCAACTACTCGGTTCCTGGAAATGTTCAAGGCATAATTTACCTCCAGGACAGAGGAGGCATTTAATCCTACAAAGGCGTTGAGAACTGAAGCTGCTTGGACCGTGTTCTCTTCTAGATCAAGCCCTACCTTCCACTCTAATATCCTTCATGCAGATGACTTTGACCTAGTGTCTTCTCCTCTCTTTATTTTCATCGATATTTTCTTGATTCTTCTAGTTTTGTTGTTGAATTAGTAGTATCAAATAACGACTATAGAACCTTAAAAATTGAGGGATTGAGAAGAGAGGGAGGAATCTCCTAGTATGGAGCTTATCAGGGTGTACTCCGGAGGAGGTATGTTCAAAATTCCTAGGTTGGGTGTTTACAGAGTACCTGGTGTCTAGTTTAAATTCTGCTTCAAAATATTATCATCTTTCTTCTTTGATTCATCTTCGTCGGGAAATCATTTCGCCTCTACCTCTTCAGACAGTTTCTTGTCTTGTGCTTCATTAGCTAGCCTCTTAGCTTCATCTTCCTCTACCAGCCTTTTAGCTTCTTCTTATTTTATCTTTTGCAGAGCGGTATGATGTTCCATGTGGTCATGTTATATCTTGTTCCTCTCTTTAGTCAGTCTTTTTTGATAGTATTTCTCAGTTTGGAGCCTTTTATGTTCAAACTATTATTCTTTTTTGGTCTTCCCCTATTCTTTCGAGTTGCATGTATTTTTTTCTTGCTGAAGCAACTTCTGGAATTGGGTTAAATTTTCCCTCTTGAATTCTTCTTATTCAATTTCAATCTCTCGCTTTCTAGGGTCATGAGGCAAATGGTGTAGGAATTCATCATACAAGAGTACTCCTTTAAACTTATATTCTTTGAAATAAACAACATGGATATTGGGATGAGTGAGGCTGAAAAACCTGACATGGCTGATAGCCATCTCATGAGGATAGTCGCCTTTAGTCTCTCCCAGGCACAAGGTTAACTCTTGTAAGGTCTCATCTTCCTTCCTTGCATGTTGAGCATTGAAGATAAAATATCTTCCAATGTGGAGAGGGAAGATTGGCCATAGTCTTTTACTATTGGTTTGCAAAAGATTGGTAACACTATATCCCATAGTTTGGTACGTTATTTCCCTCATTATCAAACAGTATTGGACAAAATATGGCAAGATATGTGGGGCTCTGGTGGTCCCATAAACCGTGATAAATGAGTATTACATATAGAATAACCGATCATCCACCCCTTTCATCCCATTTTTAACCTCAAAGGAGATCATGTGTTTGGGGAAACTGAAAAGGACAAAATGTAGAGGGGAAAGAAATAAATTGCAAATATCATGAAAATGTTGTATGTAATTTACAATCCATAATTGAGAGAAATAAACATGAATGGGAGGTTGACTTTTGTCCCAATTCCATCCTAGTTCGGGAAACTGTACGGAGGAGAAAATTACATCGATCATATAAGAAGACATATAAAAAATGGTTTCTTCATACCTGGAAGAATCTTTGTGTGTGGGCATATGTTAAAGGATAGAAGATTTGTCCCATTCTAATGATGGTGTGTGCCAAAGGTAACCATTCAATTTGGAAATGTGTACTCCTTTCTTCTCCGTATAAGTGGGAGAGCATGGCCACCAGAAAATTGTATGGAATTTTAAGCCTATGGGTAGCGACCAATTTCTGACCTTGTTTGAGGGTTTCATCTTCATCCACCCACTAGTGCTTCATCTATTTTTTTGGTCCTTTTCTTGCATGGGAAAATCCTTTTAAGAATGGTTCGTTCAACGAGAAAGTGGAGGTGGGAAGGTGATATCTGGAGCTAATGTCTTCTGGTCTGAGAGATGCTACTCGTTTCCCTTTCTTGCTCATTATGTTCGTCATGGAAGCATCAAATTTCTCGAGGAAAAATTGTGTTGCCTCGTTGTATGGGAATAGTTGTGGTCTGACAACTACTAGGTGGATACCGCTTTTCAGGATATTCTGGTACACCTATAAAACTTCATTATCTTCAGGAAAATATGTGGAATCAAATATCATGTAGATCTCTTCAAATTCGGGGCAATGGTCCTCGCCGGTGTGAGGAATAGTATCAGTCATCAAATTTTTGACTGGTTGAGATGATGATTAGGACCCTGTGGTACCCTGGAAGTACACCGAACTTTTACACCTCTTGGGGTTCTAGCTCGCCATGATGAATAACCAAATTATCCTGTAATAACACATTGAAAAGAGTATCATCTTCTCTTAAGTATAATGCATTAGTTTAAACAATGGAAGACTGGTTAAGTGATAGAAAAGAAGGTTACTCATAATCAAGCAATTGCAATAACAAAGTAGGATATCTCAGTAAGCAAAGGATTCAAGATGAAACACAAACTTCGCAGACTATGTTTCAAAAAATTACAGTGCAAGTTGTGTCTGAAAGGGTGTTTTTATTACTCACAACGCATATCATCATAGCACAAGTATGCCATAACTCGGGTGTGTATGAGGATATTGCTAAATCTGGTTTTAAATTTTCCCGTTAATGTGCATCATCTCTATCATTAAATCTTATTAAGACTAATAGACTCATTGGTTCATGAATCGGGGGTTGTGCTAAGCCATATCTTCAAATAAGACCGTTATCGGGGTCACGCATTCGGAGGATGAGAGATCAAGGTTTTTTTGAACTCCAAAGGGAAGGGTATCGAAGGTATATTCCCTCATACGTGGACCAATGGGTGGGCCTGGAACGTCAACCAATAAGTAGTGATACAGAAAGAGGTGGGACCCATCAGGGTATTAGCATCGGGGTAAATCAGGACGAGGTCGAAACTAAAACCTGAGGGGAAGGTATCAATAGAATAATCATTTTTTCTAGAAAGGCGTGCTAAACTATGTGTTTTGTAAGATTTCAAAACATGGCTATCAGAGGTTTGAAGGATGGGGAGACACTTGAACTCCGATGGAGATGGTATCGAAGAATATTCTTACAACCTAGGAGAACATGCAAGATACATATGTGAGAAGGGTCAAGAGGCCATCATAGTTTTATCTTTAGAGTTTGAGAAAATGAGGCTAAAAAAGGATCCCGACAAGGATGGTATCGAAGGGAATATCCCTTCAATACTTTAGAAATGTTGTTATGTCCCAAAAGCACTAAGAACGACTCATTGGAGAATGATAGAACGGGAAGTCAAAGGTCAAATCTTAGGATGCAAGTTGGGGAGGTGGTCGTGTGATAGGTCCTAATGAGCCATGGGGCATCGTGAAAGGAAAACAATGTAAGAGTCGAAGTCATCGGAGTGCGAAGATTGGAGTTTAAGTTAACGCGTGGAATAAGGGACTCCGACAAACATGATCCTGAAACAAATTTGAGTTAATCTTGGGTTGTCTTAGCGAAGTAAGGATGCGGGTATTGTAGGCTAGAAAATAGGCGCAAAATAAAAAGAGAAAAATATTTTAGGGACCCATAAAATTTAAAAGATGGGGGTGTTGTGGGAAATGAACCACAACATAACAACATAAAAGAAGTGTACTGGAGTTGGAGCAACAATGGAGGACAAATTCTGGAGCATTTTTGGAGCTGAACACTGAAGAAGCAAGTTATTAGGTTTACAGAAGAACCGGGTTGTTAAGCCTGAAGAGTAAATTCATGTGTGATTTGCACTAGATCATCAAGCTTCTTCTTGTTGTTTTCCTAGTAGTTTTCCTAGCAGTGACTTTCCCTTGAGTTCTCAGTAGTAATATTCCTATTTACCCGTGCCAAATGTACCCTCATAAACGAATGGGACACCCAAGGGACTAAGAGCAGTGAAGGGGTACATTCCTTGGGTTCGGTAGGTCGAGAGGAAGAGAACTGGAGAAAATTCGGGATAGTTGTAGGAGAATATCATAGGGTTGTGGGATTATTTGAGTTGTGAGTGGACAGTGAAAGACACCCTTTTTTGTGGATTCCTAGCCGTATCTCAGGGGTGACTTGTCGTTGAGAGATGAAACAACAAGTCTATGGTTGGGTGGAACGTCCATCCCAAGAAGTCGGTTGCACAATTGTTTTGAAAAGATAAGTGTTTTATCTGTTTTTTTGAGTTATATTATGAGTTTAATTTATTGTGCATTAGCTTTGTGAATGAGACTGGTTTATGTTGTTGTAATGAGTTATTACCAACATTCATGTGCTATTTCAGCATGTTGTAGATGTATTTAGATAATGGTTAAATATGTATGATTAAGTACTTGGTAAGCTACATGAATTTATTTAGCAGAAAAGTTTTATTTATGTGTATTATGCATGTAATGAACCTCAGTCAAGCTGGGGAACATTCCAATTAGCAAGGAGAAATGATTAAGTTTAATAATATGTGAGGGTTCTTGGTTTTCCAAAGAATGGATTGAAGATGATGAACAAAAGGTTCAAATCAAGAAGTAATATAGCCATGATCAATAAATACAAGGGCATAAACGATCATATCAAGGAACAAAGGGGGAAATCAAACAAAAAACTAAGGGATAATTATCAAGATGTTTGACAAAGACCTATTATTGACCCAGATAATGATTGTAGAAACATGGACAATTATATTCCTTAAATAAATATGCAAATCCAATTGAATGTTAGACAACACTTGGATCAGGTGAGCCAACCACATGACACGAAAAACTATTTCCACATAACAGAAAGATGAGATTTCTTTATAAAAAAGAAAAGTAATTTTTTAGTTTGACACCAAGGCAAAGGGTTACGATTAAAATGATGACATAACATGATTTCATATCGAGATGAAAGATTTAACACCATCATCACTCCACCACTTAGTTGTAGTTAAACTAACTTTTGTAAGAATAATGTGATTAGACATTGATAAGCCAAAAATTCTATTAGGACCATCACTTCTTCATAAAGTAGTTTTTTATCTCTTCAAAAAATAGAAAGATGCTATTAGGACTATCACTTCTTCATAAAGTAGTTTTTTATCTTTTTCAAAAAATAGCTTGTCATAAAGTACATTTTCATAAAACAATTTTTATAAAGTGGATTTTTGAAAAAGTAGCTTAATAAAGTATCTTTTAAAACAAGTATCCTCTTGAAAAGACAAAAGGTGGGTTTACATGACACAAATTAGGAATATTTTTTACAAGTGGTGACACCCATGACTTTACTTGAAGTGAAATAAGAAATTCCATGATTCCCCACTTAGTTTATAGAATAGGGTTAAGTCTCAAGTTGATATTTGTCTTAATATTTCTTCTATAAATAAGCAATGTATTCCTTTGTTATGTATCAAGTTTTCGTTTGAGTAACATTGAATCTTTTAGGCCATATGTCTTGGACAGTTCTTTACCTTGACTTAGAGGTGCATATTTGAGCGACTCATTTATGTGTATGTGTGTTGTGTGCATTGTATCAGGACTCTGAATGTTGGTGTAGACACCCAATTAGCTAATCAAAGTTGTGTATCCAACATTTTGGCCTATCATCTAGTTCTTTGTTATCATGATGTTTTATGCAGTGTTACAGTTCTCTTTGTCACTGAAAGTTTCTCAAAAATTTCTTCTTAAATATGTTTCTTCAGTTTCATGCTCAAGTTTTCAGAAGTTCTTCTTTGTGTTTCTCTAAGATTTTTTTATTGATATCATTAAGTTGTTGTCTATGAATGCCTAGTGACCCTAATCAAAGGTTAATATCCATATTGGTTCATCGATAGTGCTTTGTGGTATCATAAAGCTTCTTCTCAAGTTTCTCAAGTTTCTAAAGTTGTATCTTTATCAAGTTTCTCAAGCTTCTTCTCAAGTTATTCCTTTGTTCCATTCTTGGTCCATTACATGGTATCATTATCAAAGTATGCTCTTCACCCCACACTATTAAGTGACCATGGTGAATGAAAAATGATTGGCATCAAAGTAGTTCTAGGATACCTCAAAGTGTTATCCATTATTTGACCCAATGTAAGAAAGGGAAGACATTCAACTCTGATTGGTTAAGATACATTATCTACCTTCATAACTATGGTTAGAAAGGGATCTTACCCTGACAAGAAAAAACTTGGGGAGGATGATGGACATTAATCAGAAAATAAGGTCTCTAGATAAAACATCCATAGCTAAGTTTTGTGCGAAAATGAACTTAGGTGATGGGTTGCCAAGCTGAGTTGAAATTTAGATTGGGAATAGGTCGTATAGAGAATAAATGTCCCATGTGAACATACCCTTCATATGTTCCATATGCCATCACTATGGGCATCTTCGAAGAACTTGTCCAAAGAAGGAAACCCCATATAAGGAGGAGATTGTCAAAGAGGGAATGAAGTAGGATGATCAAGCCACCTTGAGACAGGAAGGTTTCATCTATCTCAGGAAGAGGAAATCCATCACAAGAGAAGATACGTATACACTAGAAGAACCTTCTTCCTCTATTGTTGAAAAGATCTTCAATGATATTGCAAAAGTGACAACAAATTATCATATTCCTAGGAAAAGACATATATTTGATGCTAATCAAGAGGAGAGAATGATGTATGGACACAGAGATATTAGGGAGGTTACACAATCAAAGGTTAAGGCAATCATATTCATAGATGTAATCTTAAAGAGGGAATCCTCCCTAAAAAATATCAAAAAACACAAAGATATACCTACATTGGTCGACCTCAAAGAACAAGGTGACTAGGACGAGGTATCGACAGAGGTTTCTTTACTGGAAGGTCAAAAAATTTACCCTAAGGGAGGAACAAGTAGAGAGGATGACAAAAAAATGACTATTAAAGAAGTGATCTCCAACTAGGTTGGTGGTAGTGCTAACTTGAGGGGAAAGAAAAAGGTTGTGAAGAAGAAGGTGGTGAATAGCACAAATTGTATCAATAATACATACTCATCTATCGAAAAATGTGTTCCCCTTATTAATGAAAAATGCCAACATAGATTGGCCAAGTGTAATGCCATGTCCCTAGTATAGTCAACCAAGACCGGTGAACCAACATGAACTAACCCAAATCCTAATCTAATATTTTGAGATGGTATTTTACTATGGAATCAAATATGATATATGTGTTCTCATCTATATATATGATCATGTATTACTAGTAAAATGTTTCCGCATAAGTTATTTGTTGTCTTGATTATCATGATCATAAGAGTATTTCATGGTGTTGTAAGGTTTTATGCTTCTTATGATGATGTCATGCAAATTTTTGTTACTCATGATGACATGTGGTTGATAGTATGTGGTTCCATTATGCTCATGTTGATGTTATGTTACTTATGATGGCATATAGTAGTTAGCATGTGGTTCTTTGATATTCATGATAGTGTTATGTTCTCATGATAGAATGAAATAGTTAATATGTTATTCTTGACTATCTTATGATGATGTTATGTTCTCATGATGCCATGCGGTAGATAACATGTGATTATTTGATATTCAGGTTATGATGATGACATGTTATCGTGATGATAGGAAGCAATATGCAGTTATTTTCCATTCATGATGAGATGTTGATGTTATGATTATAGCTAATGTTTGGTTTCATAATGTGAGGTGGAGTTGGATAAGAGAGCCACTCAATGGGCTTGGAGGGTTGGTTCATTAAAGATCTCAAGTGGGCCCATAACCATGAAGGAAATATCTCTGCATAAGAAACACTTTATGGGTTGACAACAAATTCAATCACTAACAATATACCAACATTTCCTTTACCTCCTCTGATACCAAAATTTGGAGAAGAGGATTGGATTTATATTTTTCGAGCCTTTCAAGATGCCTAGTGTATGCTAGTTAGCATACTATACCAAATGCCTGGTACCATCCAGATAGGCCTAGGGCCATAGAGCCCAATGAGTGTATGTGCTTGTAGCATATTTTCCCTTCGGGAAGTGTAATCAAGAGCATGTAATATAAGGGTATTATGTTTATTTAGTAGTGTTGGTGTGATAAAAGTCTCATCTACCCCCCCTYTGGATTTGAACTTGTGACCTCTTAAGAGGAAACACATGTTCTTACCATTAGGCCCACTCAAGCTGTACAACATAATTAAGCAGAAATAGTAAAAAACAATGATCAAATAAATRGGTTGAAAAGTCCATTTTTTATTCAAGACCAGCAAGCCGAAAGAGCTGCCTACAATTTGATTACAAGTTGGAAAGCACTGTGAAAAAGCCTATGAACACGTTGCCTTGTCCAAAAGACAAATCTATATAAATTTGGGGGATGTTTAATGCATGTAGGCTTCCTGGTCGCAATATTGAACTATTATCTCTCTCAAAGAAGAATCTTAACCTCCATAATCCATGAAAAAAATAGGAAGTACTACAAATCTAATAGTAAACAATTTTAATATCTAAGCAAAAAACGACGAAAATAGATTTATAACGAAACTAGATCTGCAATGAAAGAAACTATAAAAAGTGCTACAAATCTAAGAGTAAACAATTTGAATATCTAAGGAACAAACGAGGAAAAAAGATTTGTAAGGAAACTAGATCTGCAATGAAAGAAACTAGATCTGAAAGCAAAGGTAATTCATTACAACTTGCAAGTTAATTATCCTTTGGAGCTTTTACTGTGGTATCTTCACAAGAAAAGTAGATACTACAGTGATGTGTAGCTAAGGCCAAAATGTGTCACTTTTCTACTTTAAGAACCATTATAAATGTCAGACTTACTTAAAGGGAATCCCTGAAGCTCAACGAGATGACAATTTAGTATGCATGCACAGTTTTGGCTTCCTCGTATGCCTTAATAACTAAGGCAGTACCTCCATCTAGCTTTGTCTGACATTTACATAATGCAGTTTTCAGGCCTATTGTAGAAACCTTTATAGCCTTGCTATAAAACCCTGGCATTCTTGGTAATTGCATTGTACATACTTAAATAAAGAGATGGAGAGAGATTTGATATACTGACAAATGTTGACATTAATAGGCATATTTAGCCTATAAACTTCAGTCTTCCTTGCATGTTACCCTCTGGCAGATTGCATATTAGGGTTTTATTTTGTCTGACATTTACATAATGCAGTTTTCAAGCCAATTGTAGAAACATTTATAGCCTTGCTCTAAAACCCTGGCATTCTTGGAAATTGCATTGTTCATACTTAAATAAAAAGATCGAGAAAACATTGTTGACATTAATAGGGTTTTATTCTGTCTGGCGTTTACATAATGCAGTTTTCAGGCCAGTTGTAGAAACATTTATAGCCTTGCTCTAAAACCCTAGCATTCTTGGAAATTGCATTGTTCATACTATAAAGAGATGGAGAAAGATTTGATATACTGACAAATGTTGACATTAATAGGCATATTTATGTTGAGATCACGTCAATAATAAATAATCAATCCTATCTACCAAAACACCATGATTGTTACCAGCATAGTAAGCTTGAGAGACGAGACAATGGATTTATATACCAAATCTATCATAGATATAGACATACCTGCAAAATGCAGGCATTTACAAAAGCAATAAGATATAACGTAAAATAAGGAGATTTGAAAACAAAATACATTTCATGTTAGAAACCAAATTTATATATGCCAATAAGGTGCACATCTGTTAAACATAATATGCATGTGTCACTTTACTCCCAGCAACAAAAAAACACAGACCAAATATAAGTAAAGACCCACACCAACGAAGAAGAAAGGAGTTATAAAAACAATTACCGAGCTCAAACATATCAAAAGTCTATGTGCTAGCTCATATAATATTATAAAGTAGATACTAGCATGCTAGATGGGCATAATTGTTTTCAGGATCAACCAGCATGTAAGAAGGGCTCGTGCAAGAAGTAGTAGCAGTGTTGTAAGTTTACTGACTTTCATAATAATTGAACCATTGTAGCACGTAAACATGAAGCAACAAGCCAAGCTCGAGCAAAGATGAGCAAGGACACTTGGATCTAAAAAACCCACATTCATTAATGATGTGCCAAGGAGGACAAACAAAAATGTTCTGAAAACAGGAAAAGCCCTCATTAATGGGCACAAGAAAAAGTTCACATGTGGATCTGCAGTAAGTATGAATCAAGACTTTACTAAATTAAAGAATCAAGGAATTTTATGGAGTTTCCTTCACTTCCATTTAGATAGAAAGATTGTTTTTTTCATAAAACTTCTACAAATAGAGATTAGGGTTCCATATAGAATGTTTTTTTCATAAAACTTCTACAAATATATATAAGGGACAGTAAGTTCAAAACATAGAATTAAGTTTAAAAAAAATAATCTCTTAAAAATGAAGAAAACCTTACAAAACAAATAACCATAATATCATGAACAAAACAACAAATTCTCCTTATCACTTTTATCCTACAAAACAACTTTTATCCTACAAAACAAGCAAATACAAATAATAAACAATTAAAATCTAGCAAAAAACATGTACATAAGCAAGAAAAACAAAGTGAATCCTTACCATGGCTACAAGAAGATCCATTTCCCTCGCTACAAAAAGAACCATTTCTCTTGAGTCTTTTTCATCATAGCTTCTTGAAACCTCACCTTCATTACCACTTTGAAATTATAATAACCCTAACAATGGAGGGACGCATGAGTGAAAAGAGAAAGTGGAAAAATAAAGAGAAAATGAGGGGGTTTATTCCAATTAATTTTCTCTTTCTTCCTAAATTATCATCTAGGAAAGTCATTTGGACTAAATTTGAAATGGAGAAAAAGCAATAACTTGCTTATCATGTGCCTAATAGTAATTCAAGAAAGAAAATTTCCCTACTGGTTTAATTGAAATGGTACAGTCTTAATAGTACGATTTTAGAATTATGATTAAATAGCAAAGGAAGCTACTTTACTATTAATATATTGTGTTGTTTAAGCAAGTGATTTCTACTTAATGGAAAACATGTAATGAAAAGAAAGGAATTATCATTAAACAACAAAGGAAGTTACTTTACTATTAATATATTGTGTTGTCTAAGCAAGATATCAACTCTCCTATAATTGAACCTACTAATCCCATAACAAAAACTCTAGTGAAATTGGTCTTAACAAGTATGTAAAGATTAAACTTCATTTTTGCGAAAGGTGAAAGTGAAGTAAACCTAGTGATAACTCAAAGATACTTGAAACATTAACAAAAATCTCCAATTAAAGTCTTTTAAGTTAATCTCCTTAGGTTCTTTATTTTTCAAATTTTCAATAAAATAATGATGATGATGGTGTTTGTGGTTAATGGGGCTTACAATATAGTTATGGTGTAGCTAACACAACTGAATTATTTTGATAAGATAATAAATCTAAGAACATCCATTATCATTGCAAGGTGAGGATTTGGCATGTGTTAAATATGAGAATATATCAAGGGAAATGATGGGACTATTATAGAGAAATTAACCTACAAAAAACATGAGCCCTAATTTTATAGTTTATAAGGTTGTGGTACTTCCTTGTTGATGCAATTTTTTCTATGAGTGATGTCTCCAAAGCAATTATAAGTTTATACTAATCTTATTATACTAGAGAGGATTATTGTAGAATGGAACCATAACAGCTTTACTTAACCAAGAGTATATGTTTCATTGTTTCAAAGAACCTCATATAAAATATGCATTGGAAATCAAGAAAGATAATTTATGTTTGATGAAAGATACTAGATCCAATGAAGTGTAATGTGATTATGAGTAAGAACTTTGGTTCATAAACCTTTTGGGAAATTGAGAGGAATTATATGTAAACTTGGTGCATGGAAGTATATGAAAGAATGAAAGTGATAGTGGAAACCACTCGAAGAGCGTGAATATTTAAGGTTCATCCATAAGTATTACTATATTGACTATAATTATTTGCTTCTCTAAAACATTGATTGCTAAGTTAATTAAACTCTTCAATAGTAAAACATTGCCTTGATATTGAGACTAGAGGATTTGGGGAAGTATATGTGAACTAGAGTTGAATACCTTCTCCTAGTAAAATTGGGGACATGAATTTTAAGATTTTGGAATTGGTTAGGAGGGATAGAGAACTAGAATTATAATGGATGGTATCAACATCATAATGATATTAGTTATGTAGTCTTCATTAATATGATTGGTTTCTATCTTATGAATACTCGAGGGTGAACTTAAACCTATTATGCATTGGCTTGTGAATTACCCTTTGATTCCTCTATTACCCAATATAACTGATAATTTGACAACCCAATGATGGGTTTCAATGAAACAAATTGACAAACCAATGAGAATATGCCCAATTTACTGTGATTTGGTATTTAAATTAAACTTATATGATTGAAATAATTGCCATGATTGTGTACTTAGATAGAAAAGGATACTTTGGTAAGAATTTCAAATACTGATAAAGAGAAAATAAATACATCATAGCATGATTACTATGTTGACACAAAGGGCACATGCAAATCCAAATATTGGAGAAAGACTTCCCAAAATAAACTTGTTGATTGTATCTATAAAATGAAAGTTACAAGTTTGAGGGTGAACACCTATTTATACCAAAAGAGGTAAGAGCACTAACTTAAATATTAAGTTATTATGAAAATTGGCACAACCACTTTACAAGACTATATGGACTTAACATTAGAAAATTATTAAAAAATTAGAAGTTGCATACAAATAGCTCATTTATATAGTCTAGTGGCTACTAAAGGTGTTTTGGTTAGGTGCACAACATGTGATGAGTGCTTTGGTTTGAATGACATTAATATGGATTTGCCAGTTGAGAATAGCTAATTAAAGCTCTTGTTTCTCACTTTTGTGTACTCGCATAAAATTGAGTTGTTTAAGGAGTTGTGGAAGTTGTCAAAAACTCTCCAAGAGAAAATAATGTAATAATAAAGATGGGATGTCTCTCTCAATCACAAGATGGGAGATCGTTGACTTGTATAATCTGTAATATGTTGAGTTTAAGTTTTAGGGTATCAAGATAGGGATCTTCAAACTTCGCTTTGAAATAACATATCCATTTACTGGTAATTGAAGTTATCTCCATGCATGCATAAAAAGGACCTTTTTGGCTCATATGAAGTTGCAATGGGTGTAAATTATCATTATCAAGTCTTGTTGGCATTAGGCCGAAGTGGGAAAGAAAGTGTGCACAAAGAAGAATGACAGATGGAAGAGAAATCGTGGGAAAGAAAGCATGCAAGAGGAAAGAGACAACTGGTAAGAAGCACAACATGCGCGCATGCAAGAAGGAGGCGACAGCTGGAAGGACGCAAAGCACACATGCAAAGAAGGAAGACCTAATGACAGTAGGGTTAGGGTTTTTGTAAGGTTTTGTGTAAATGGCTTAAGAGCCCGATAGATATAAATATAGATACACGGGTATCAGAGGGAGGTTCGGTTAGGTTCGATTGTTTTATGTAATGGTTTTTATTAGAAGAAATATTTTTGTAGAGCGATTGAGCTAAAGCGGGGGAGAGAAGGTAGATATTGAGGATTAGATCACGGGCCATGGAGCCTAGTGTGATCTAGTTCACCTCATATAGATCTTACCCATCCGAGGATAATTGTAATCGCACGGCGCGATATTTGCAGAACTACCATAATAAGAGAGCCAAGAGCTAGAACTTTGTGGACGTAGCTCAGGAGGGGGTGAACCACAGTAGTACTTGTGTAATGTGATGAATGCATGAATATCTTTGTCATACTTTTAGTAGTTAAAAGTTGTGTGTAATGAATGAATGAGTTATTATATTGCTTGGTTAATGGTTGTTGGTATATCAAGAAAAGATGCTAGGAGGTTAACTTACAATAGAGAATAACAGTAGTTTGTAGCACAAGTTATAATAAATAGTTCATAATATAGATTCCATATCTCTCACTCAATCCTAGGTTGTAAACACCTGAGTCTTATAGCCACCCATTTAAAGATATCTCGGGTGAGACTGCGTAGTGCATTCTGTGCACTGTGTTGCCTTCTGGTTTACCAGAAGGGACGATAGTTTTAGGCTTTGTTGGTACCCTTAAAGATATGAACCCTGGGTCAACAATGCAGGCAGTAGGGAAGAGTATTCAAGTAGACCAACAAATGGTTCTGATGTCGTGTTAAGAGGAACAAGAGAGGACTGAGTAGATGAGATAGAATGCATGAGAAAAGAGTGAGTGAAACCAGAAGACCATTGAGACATTAGAAGGGAATGTTGAGATCGTGGAACCCCACGAAAGAAAAAATCAAAGGCTGGTTGAGAACTAAAGAAATAGAGTTTGCCCAGAAAGACAATAGAAACCCTAGCATCACACCTCACAAATATCTGGACAAATATGTGTTTACGGATTTACACGAAGTATTTTTCTGTGATTTTCCCCACCTACTACAAGAGTGGATACTAAGGTTGAAATATAACCATGCGACGAATTGGATCCGACAGCTAGATTGGACCCCAGTGTAGGTTGAGAAGTTACAGTAGGTGAACAACAAATTCACCCGCGCAGTCGACTTTTGGTTTGACAGTATTGTGGCATGCTTCACCACAGAGTTTGCGGTCGACACAGTGAAGTCATACAGTGCAGTAGAGCGATAATTTCTATGCAGACCCCGCAGAAGGTACATTCGATCACTGTATACTTCTATTAAGATAATGCTATATAAAAAATGGGTAATGACAATGGAATCAGACAACTAGACTTCCATGCATTCATGGGGGAAGGGGGGAAGAACTGACAGAGAGAGGATAAATGGAAGGAGGTAAAGATAAAGGCAAGAAGGAGGAGGAACCCTTGGACCCGATCTTGATGGATGATGACCAACTTCAGTGGATCTTAGCGTCATCAGGAACGACGCGTAGCGGAGTACCCTACCAATATAAGGTGAATACAAGGAAGAAATCTGTAGCCACGAGGGAGGGCTTGGTAAGCGATGAGGAAGAGGTACAGGATCTTCGAGCTGTGGAGTAGATTGAGGAGATCCTGCGCGCAACCTATGAGAGGAAAACAAGAGGCCCAAGAATGGGAGGAGAAGATAGCCATCCTTTCCATATTAATTTCAGTGTGGAAACCATAAACCCATGTGTGATCACTACACCAAAGAGAACACCATCGTTTAGATAACCGAATTTCGGAGGAATTCCAACAGCAAGAAGTACATCTACCGTAGGAGAAACAATTGGACGATCCAGTTCAGGTAGTACAAGTCAAGTATCTACACCATGCGGCATAGGTAGTAGTTTAGTATTTAGAATGGTAGGACACGATCCCACTATCAGATTACCAGAATTTCGAGAAGAAGCAACAAAAGACCCTGAGAATCATTTTTTCATTTGTGCAAAGATCTAGGAGGCAAAGCAGATCACTAATGAAGATACAAAACTGATGCAGACCCCTGACCCTCGAGCCAAGATCTGCACAGGATCATTCCAAGTCTTCCCCTGAGTCAGATTGATTCTTTGGTTTCCCCACAGGGAATACCACACACACAAGTTGTATTCCACAACTGACCAACAAATATGATCGGGGATTTTTCCTTTTCGGGATTTCAGATTTCGCGATTTCGCGAATCCTGTTGTCGAGCCCCTTGTCTCTACAACCTCTGAAACCTGAAATGTCAACGAGGGTTGAATCCTTCAATGAGTCGGACACACGCCTCTTTTTTACACTTATTTCGGCTTTTCGGGACTTGAGTGATCGACCAACACTAGTTCCTCTTCCCTTATGATTTTCTGGTTTTCGAAATTTCCTCTTTTTGGCGAGATCGATGGTCTTCCGGTATTTTCTCCGAAGCACGACCACCTCTTGACTTCCTTCACAAGTATTCCTCCGACTAATGCTTAGGAGCCACCTTTCAGATTTTTCCTTTTTGCGATTTCAGGAGTTGTGTGACCATGCAACTCTACCTCTTGAATCCCGAAATCCTGAAACTCGATTCAGCCCCAACGACAATTGTCCTTCAATGTTTTCGGGAATTTTTCCTTCCACTCTTCGGGATTTCACGACTTGCGAGATCCACAACAGAAAGGTCCTCACCTCCCGAAACTCCCATCTCCAAATTTCCGAAACCTCGCCTCCAACATGATCTATGGCTGAGATCCTCCATGATCTGACGACTCTGGATCTTTCAAATTTTCATGAACCGGGAGTTTGAAACTCTAGATTCCAAAAATCATTGCCTCCTCTACTTCCCGACACCCAAAGTGCCGAAATGCCGAAATCCCAAAATTCACCCAAAGGCACGTCGCATTTCGTGACTTCAGGATTTTCAATGTTAAGCGCCCCGGATCCTTGTCATCAAGATTCCCAGTATGTCGAACCCCGATATGCCGAAATGTCGATGTTTCACACCAAAGGAACGTCGTGTTTCACGACTTCAAGATTTTCAATACTAAGGTCCTGGTTTCTTGTCATCAAGCTTCCCGGTATGCTGAACCCCAAAATACCGAAATTTCACACTTGATTATCCTTTTCGTGAACCGGGAGTTTGAGTGACCAAGGGTTTTGACCTGCACTCCCAACTTACGGGTCCTGAATTCTTGAAATGATTTGACGGCTCAGACAGACCATGATCAACAGTCCATGTTGATTCTTGATGTCATGGTAGCAGATTCGTCCAAATCCTAACCACCTTGCAGCTCCTCTGGATCCTACGGTCCCAACGATTTCGCGAGTTCTCCTCGAAGAATTATGACCGCCCGATTCACTCCTCAATGACTTATGTGAGACGAATCGATGTTCTCCCTCCCGAGCTTGTCTTTTATGAGATGCTTTCGACCTTCGTCTCCCTTTGAAAACTTCAAAGGTACTATCCCTCCTGAGCTTTCACTTGCAAACTCAAGTCCCCAAAAGGACTTATGCTCGCACTCCTTGTGGAAGCCTTTCAAATAACCTCTGATTATTCGAGTCCTCGACTATGTGCACTCTTTGCAACAACATTCCTTCCACCTTCACCTTAGTTGATAACTTCTAAGGCTTCAACTAGCTTGCGCACACCTTGCACAGCTCTGTGCTTCACCTGCACTTCTGCTGGTATGAGAACAATGGTAGCTCTCCTGATCTTTCTGAGATAAAACTCAGACTCTTGTCAACGCACACCTTGCGGACTTTTCACTACACTCCTTGTAGGAACTCTCAGGATGAGAAACAATTGAAACTCATTATTCTCCTCTCTCAGACTTCATATACTTAACATGAAATCACACATTCAACACAACATTGAAACAAATGCATAAACAGAGAGAATAAAACAACTGTAAGCATACCATTGAGCAAATGTAAATAGTAAGCATCATAAAACCATGAAAATTGAGTCAAAGCTTCATATATTAACTCAAGTGCTCCTGTACATGGGTTATTCTCTAGAGTTCTCTGCTACAGCTCTCAGCTTATGAAAATATCTCTTCTTCTGTTCTAATGATCATAATGTTACAATGATACAAGGGTGAGGGTGTCTATATCTGTTTTCCCTCGTACTCTCTAAACTATCTAATCTATGAATTCAAATCTACCTACTTTCATTAATTACGTATAAATGCCTTTACTTTCTACATATGAGAGCAGTGCTCAAGATCTGTTTACAACATCTAAGATATAAATGTAAGTACGCTTTCCCCAGCTATCACATTAATATCTGCTTCATTAACTTTTCAGAACATTTCAAAAATGTGTGTTGGTGCTTTTCCAGTTGTCTTCCGCCTTTATGCTTGTTTGGCTAGCTGCTTACGATGCTCCTGCATCATACTCCCTCTCTTGAAAATTTTCATGAACTCCTGTTCATGAGCTCTTACATGGCTTTTCCATGCTTTTGAATTTCTGCTTCATCCTCCCAACTAGCATCTTCAACTGGATGTCCCTTCCATTTGACCAAGTATTCAAAATACTCTTTTCTCCTGGTCTTTTTGCTAATCCTCTTGTCAATTATGCTTTCCATCTATGGCTTTTCAACTACAGGCATTTGTTTTGTCCATTGAATCTCTTTATGTTCCTTCTCTTCTCCTGCTTCTTCAGCTCTATAAGGGTACAAATCCGCAATATTGAATATCGGTGAGATTTTGATCCCATCGGGTAATTCAATCTCATATGTGTTTGCCCCAAATTTCCTTATGACCTTGCACGGTCCAATCTTTTTCATATTCAATTTGTTATATGTTCCCCTTGGGAACCTTTCCTTCCTCAGATGCGTAAGAATCAAAACACCAACTTCAAATTGAATTTCTTGCCTGTGTTGATCTTCTCTTCGCTTGTATTCTTGACTTGAACTTTGCAATCGCTCCTTGACTTGGTTGTGAAGCTCCTTCATCCCTTCTGCAAAATCTTCTGCACTAGCACTCCTAAATTCAGCTTGTTCCAAATCTTTCAATTCAGAAACTCCCCTTGGCTGCATTCCATATACAATCTAGAATGGACTCTGCCCTGTGATTCTGTTAAGCGAATCATTATAAGAAAATTCCGCCTGTGGGAGAATGTGATCCCATTGACCATGGTGTTCAGTCACTAAGCTCCTCAATAAATCTCCCAAGATTTTGTTCATGACTTCTGTCTGCCCATCCGTTTGAGGATGATATGCTGAGCTAAAAGACAAACTTGTCCCAAACTTTTTCCATCAGGTCCCCCATAAATGCCCTATGAACTTCGTATCTCGATCAAACACGATACTCCTTGGCAAGTCGTGAAGTTTGACGACTTCCTTGAAAAACAGGTTCACAATATGAGTTGCATCACTGGTTTTCTGGCATGGTATGAAATGTGCCATTTTTTAAAATCTGTCAACTACCACAAAGATTGAATCATAGCCTCTTTGTGTTCTTGGTAGTCCCAATATAAAATCCATGCTCACTGCGTCCCGCGACCTTTCTGGTATGGGTAATGGTTGATATAACCCTGTGTTCTTCTTTTTCCCTTTTGTGTGATGACAAATCCTACATCTGTTCACAAATTTCTTAACATCTTTCCTCATCCCTGGCCAAAATTATGAGCCATTCAACTTTGAGAATGTTTTATCATGACCAAATTGTCCGGCCAATCCTCCACTGTGTTTTTCTTTTAGCAAATTCTCCCTCATGGAGCATTTTGGAATACATAGTTGATTGCCTCGGAATAATAACCCATCCTAGATCATGTACTCAGCCCATTGGCTTTTTTCCCTGAGAACTGGATTCTCAGATGCCTCATATGCCTCCTTGAAATCTAGATCATCCCTGTACATTTCTTTAAGGTTATCAAAACCTAAAGTCTTGATTCTGAATTCCTACATAAGCAAAAATTTCCTGCTCAAATCATCAACAACTTTGTTAGCAGTTCCAAAAATATGCTTAATCATAAAAGTAAAATTCTTCATGAATTCAACCCATTTAGCATGTTTTTGGTTCAACTTCTCCTGTTGAGTCACGAATTGTAAAGCATGATTATCACTGTACAAAACAAATTCTTTAGGAACCAAATAGTGTCTCCATTTCTTTAGCGCTTGTATGACTACATAGAATTCTTTGTCATATGTTGAGTACTTAATCTTCTCTTCATTCAGTTTGTCACTGAAATATGTGATCGGCCTGTCGTCTTGGCTCAAGACCGCTCCAATTGCAAATCCACTCGCGTCACATCTGACCTGGAATGTCTTGCTAAAATATGGTAAAACTAGAATTGGTTGCTCTGTGATCTTCTGCTTCAGCAGGTTGAAGCTCTTCTCTGCTTATTCTGTCCAGTGAAAAGACTTGTGTCTTTTCTTCACCGTATCCATCATTGGTGCGCTAATTCCACTGAAATTTTGAATGAATTTCCTGTAGAAACTTGCCAAACCATGGAAGCTTCGAACTTCAAATATACTCTTCGGTGATGGCCAATTCTTAATTGCATCTACCTTTTCTGGATCCATCTTCAACTCATTTGCAGAGATAAAAAAACCCAAATAAATGAGTTATGTCCTCATAAATGACGATTTCTTCATATTTATCAGCAATTTCTCTTGCTGCAATCTTCTCGTTACTGTAGCTAAATGCTTTAAGTGCTCTGCTTCTGTCTTGCTGAAAATTAATATATCATCAAGATATACAATGACGAATTTCCCTACGAAATCCTTTAGGACTTCGTTCATCAATCTCATGAAAGTATTGGGCGCATTCGTTAATCCAAATGGCATGACAAGCCATTCATACAGCCCCTCATTTGTCTTGAATGTTGTCTTCCATTCATCACCTTCTCTCATTCGAATTTGATGATACCCGCTTTTCAAATCAATCTTTGAAAAAAATCTTGCTCCACTCAAGCAATCCATCAAGTCGTCCATCCTTGGTAATGGAAATATGTATCTGATGGTAATCTTATTGATTGCCCTTGAGTCTGTACACATTCTCCAGCCTCTTTCTTTCTTTGGGCTGAGCACTGTTGGAACAGTGCATGGACTAAAGCTCTCTTGAATCAATCATTTGTCCATTAATTCCTGGACTTGTCTCTTAACTTCTTCATTTTCCTGCGGCGTCAACCTGTACGTGGAATTTTTTGTTAAACTGGCTCCAGGTATAAGATCAATATGATGACTTATACTCCTGATAGGTGGCAATGAACAAGGTAGTTCATCCACTACTATATCAGCAAATTCTCCTAGCAATTCCTGGATTTCTGGCAAATCATCTATTCTTGTACTAGTCAAAACAATTTTAGGCTTCCTAACCACAATAAATTGTGTGTCTTCCTTCTTCTTGACCTCCTTAACAAGTTCCTTCCCACTCATGAGAAGTACAGTGTTTCTCACCTTTGTTTTCACCTCTTGGTTTTTAATTGGTAGCAACATGTGAGTCCTCCCATTCTTCTCCAGGGTCTATGTGTTCTTTCTCCCATCATGAACCACGTTTCTGTCATATTTCCATGGTCTACCCAGCAATAGATGACAAACATCCACGGGAATGACATCGCATAATATTTCATCTTTATATCCTCCTATTTTAAATTCAACGAAACATTGTTTAGTGACATTTACCTGGTGTCCTTTTTGTAGCCACGAAACTCTGTATGGGCTTGGATGTGCAATAGTATCCATCTCCAGCTTTTCTACCATCTCTGTAGATACGAGATTATCTGTGATACCACTGTCCACTATGACCTTGCATACCCTGTCTTTGGTTTTGCAAGCAGTCCTAAATAGACAGTTTCTTTGGGTTGGTTTCTCTGCCTCCTTCTCTGGCTTCAAGAGAAATTTCCTCATCATCAAGGATCTTTCACCCTCAACGTCTTCTGCCTCAACATTCCATCCTTGAGCTTTGGCAATGTGAGTTTCACCACCATCTTTTTTCTTATCTAGACACTCATAGGATTTATGTCTGATCTTTCCAAAAACAAAGCATTTTACTTCACCGCCTCTGCCTCTTCCTCTTCCTCTAACTCGAGGAAAAGTATTTCTATCAGCATATTTCCCTCTCTATGAGCTTCCTCCTCTCTCATGTTGAGTTTGAGATTTATTTCCCTCTTCTTTAGGTCTCTGAGTTCTATCCTGGGCAATTGTTTTGCCTCTGGCTTGACTTCTACCTCGGCCTCTTTGACCTTGCTTTCGGCTCAGCTTCTCTTCGTCTTTCAGAGCTATATGATAAGAATCTTTCACATTTCGAATGGTCATCATGCTCATCTCATCTTGAATGTCATACCACAAACCATTCATGTATCTGGAAACTTTTTCATCATCACTTTCCCAATGACCTGCTCTGATGTTTATCTTGTAGAACTCTTCAGTGTATTCTTTCACTGACATCAGCTTCTGTCTCAAATTATGCATCCTCCGAAATAGAGTGATTTGATAATCCTTGGGTATAAATTTGTCTTTCATATTTGCAACGATTCTATCCCATCTTTTGATTTTTTGCTTTCCTTTGCAGCATCTGTCAACCTGCAGTTCATCCCACCATAGTGTTGCATGCCCTTTAAGTCTAGTAACGACATGTTTGACCTTCTTGTCTTCCTCGACATCCTCATAGTCAAAGTACTTGTCTAGAGCTCTAATCCAGTCTAGAAGCTCTTCAACATCCAGGTTTCCCTGATACACTGGAATGCCCATTTTTTCTCTGGCACCTATCCTTGCAACAACCCTGAATAGGCGTTCGTCCGCAGCATCTTCGACTGCAACTTCTTCTCCTTTGTTTTCATCTTCATTTTCACTTTCAACCTAGCTGATATCCCCAATGTCAACTGTGTGCCTCTGTTTTGTCTCCATGGCATCAAGCCTACCACATAATTCACACATTTCTCTCTCCACTACTGGATCAGGCATCAGTCTGTCTCTTCTTCTCGGCAGCAAGGTTGTAAAATTTATCCTCTTTTCTCTGCTACAGAAAGAAAATAACTTGTTCTAAGCTCTGATACCAAATGATGCATATCAGACTACTCCTTTTCCACTAGCTCCTTCTGCCTAAAATATACAGACAAAATCAAGCTCTGATACCAAATGATGCGTATCAGACTACTCCTTTTCCACTAGCTCCTTCTGCCTGAAATATACAGACAAAATAAAGCTCTGATACCAAATGATGCAGACCCTTGACCCTCGGGCCAAGATCCATGCAGGATCATTCCAAGTCTTCCCCTGAGTCAGATTGACTCTTTGGTTTCCCCACAAGGAATACCACACACACAAGGTGTATTCCACAACTGACCAACAAATATGATCGGGGCTTTTTCCTTTTCAGGATTTCAAATTTCACGATTTCGTGAATCCTGTTGTCGAGCCCCTTGTCTCTACAACCTCTGAAACCTGAAATGTCAACGAGGGTTGACTCCTTCAATGCGTCAGACACACGCCTCTTCTTGCCACTTATTTTGGCTTTTTGGGACTTGAGTGATCGACCAACACCCATTCCTCTTCCCTTATGATTTTTTGGTTTCCGAAATTTCCTCTTTTTGGCGAGATCAATGGTCTTTTGGGATTTTCGCCAAAGCACGACCACCTCTTGACTTTCTTCACACGTATTCCTTCGACTAATGCTTAGGACCCACCTTTCATCTTTTTCCTTTTCACGATTTCGGGAGTTGTGTGACCATGCAACTCTACCTCTTGACTCCTGAAATCCCGAAACCCGATTGAGCCCCAACGACAATTGTCCTTAAATGTTTTTAGGAATTTTTTCTTCCACTCTTCATGATTTCACAACTTGCGAGATCCACAGCAGAAAGGTCCTCACCTCCCGAAACTCTAATCTCCGAATTTCTGAAACCTCACGTCTAACGTTATCTATGGCTAAGATCCTCCACGATCCGATGACTCTGGATCTTTCGGCTTTTCGTGAACCGGGAGTTTGAAACTCTCGATTCCAAAAATCATTGCCTCCTCTACTTACCGACACCCGAAGTGCCGAAATGTTGAAATCCTTAAATTCACCCCAAGGCACATCGCGTTTCGCGACTTCAGGATTTTCAATGCTAAGTGCCCCAGGTCCTTGTCATCAAGATTCTCGGTATGTCGAACCCCGATATGCCGAAATGTCGATGTTTCGCACCAAAGGCATGTCGTGTTTCACGACTTCGGGATTTTCAATACTAAGGTCTCGGTTCCTTGTTATCAATATTCCCGGTATGTCGAACCCCGAAATACCGAAATTTCACACTTGATTATCCTTTTCACGAACCGGGAGTTTGAGTGACCAAGGGTTTTGATCTGCACTCCCAACTTACGGGTCCCAAATTCCTGAAATGATTTGACGGCTCTGATAGACCACGATCAACAGTCCATGTTGATTCTTGATGTCAGGGTGGCAGATTCATCCAACTCCTAACCACCTTGCAGCTCCTCTGGATCCTACGGTCCTCGCGATTTCGCGAGTTCTCCTCAAAGAATTCTGACCGCCCAATTCACTCCTCAATGACTTCTGCGAGACGAATAGGTGTTCTCCCTCCTGAACTTGTCTTTTATGAGATGCTTTTGACCTTCGTCTCCCTTTGAACACTTCAAAGGTACTATCCCTCCTGATCTTTCACTTTCAAACTCAAGTCCCCAAAAGGAATTATGCTCGCACTCCTTGCAGCAACCTTTCAAATAACCTCTGATTATTTGAGTCCTCGACTCTGTGCAGTCTTTGCAACAGTAGTCCTTCCACCTTCACCTTAGTTGATAACTTCTAAGGCTTCAACTATCCTGTGCACACCTTGCATGGCTTTGTGCTTCACCTACACTTCTGCTGGTATGAGAACAATGGTATCTCTCCTTAGCTTTCTGAGATAAAACTCAGACTCTTGTCAATGCACACCTTGCAGACGTTTCAATGCACTCCTTGCAGGAACTCTCAGGATGAGAAACAATTGAAACTCATTCTTCTCCTCTCTCAGACTTCATATACTTAACATGAAATCACACATTCAACACATCATTGAAACAAATTCATAAACAGAGAGAATAAAACAACTGTAAGCATACCATTCAGCAAATGTAAACAGTAAGCATCATAACACCATGAAAATTGAGTCAAAGCTTCATATATTAACTCAAGTGCTCCTGTACATGGGTTCTTCTCTACAGTTCTCTGCTACAACTCTCAGCTTATGAAAATCTCTCTTCTTCTGTTCTAATGATCATAATGTTACAACGAAACAAGGGTGAGGGTGTCTATATCCATTTTCCCTCCTATTCTCTAAACTGTCTAATCTATGAATTCAAATCTACCTACTTTCATTAATTACGTATAAATGCC
>ML782803.1:737940-789610 GCA_009831015.1 Picea engelmannii
GGTTGAAAAGTCCATTTTTTATTCAAGACCAGCAAGCCGAAAGAGCTGCCTACAATTTGATTACAAGTTGGAAAGCACTGTGAAAAAGCCTATGAACACGTTGCCTTGTCCAAAAGACAAATCTATATAAATTTGGGGGATGTTTAATGCATGTAGGCTTCCTGGTCGCAATATTGAACTATTATCTCTCTCAAAGAAGAATCTTAACCTCCATAATCCATGAAAAAAATAGGAAGTACTACAAATCTAATAGTAAACAATTTTAATATCTAAGCAAAAAACGACGAAAATAGATTTATAACGAAACTAGATCTGCAATGAAAGAAACTATAAAAAGTGCTACAAATCTAAGAGTAAACAATTTGAATATCTAAGGAACAAACGAGGAAAAAAGATTTGTAAGGAAACTAGATCTGCAATGAAAGAAACTAGATCTGAAAGCAAAGGTAATTCATTACAACTTGCAAGTTAATTATCCTTTGGAGCTTTTACTGTGGTATCTTCACAAGAAAAGTAGATACTACAGTGATGTGTAGCTAAGGCCAAAATGTGTCACTTTTCTACTTTAAGAACCATTATAAATGTCAGACTTACTTAAAGGGAATCCCTGAAGCTCAACGAGATGACAATTTAGTATGCATGCACAGTTTTGGCTTCCTCGTATGCCTTAATAACTAAGGCAGTACCTCCATCTAGCTTTGTCTGACATTTACATAATGCAGTTTTCAGGCCTATTGTAGAAACCTTTATAGCCTTGCTATAAAACCCTGGCATTCTTGGTAATTGCATTGTACATACTTAAATAAAGAGATGGAGAGAGATTTGATATACTGACAAATGTTGACATTAATAGGCATATTTAGCCTATAAACTTCAGTCTTCCTTGCATGTTACCCTCTGGCAGATTGCATATTAGGGTTTTATTTTGTCTGACATTTACATAATGCAGTTTTCAAGCCAATTGTAGAAACATTTATAGCCTTGCTCTAAAACCCTGGCATTCTTGGAAATTGCATTGTTCATACTTAAATAAAAAGATCGAGAAAACATTGTTGACATTAATAGGGTTTTATTCTGTCTGGCGTTTACATAATGCAGTTTTCAGGCCAGTTGTAGAAACATTTATAGCCTTGCTCTAAAACCCTAGCATTCTTGGAAATTGCATTGTTCATACTATAAAGAGATGGAGAAAGATTTGATATACTGACAAATGTTGACATTAATAGGCATATTTATGTTGAGATCACGTCAATAATAAATAATCAATCCTATCTACCAAAACACCATGATTGTTACCAGCATAGTAAGCTTGAGAGACGAGACAATGGATTTATATACCAAATCTATCATAGATATAGACATACCTGCAAAATGCAGGCATTTACAAAAGCAATAAGATATAACGTAAAATAAGGAGATTTGAAAACAAAATACATTTCATGTTAGAAACCAAATTTATATATGCCAATAAGGTGCACATCTGTTAAACATAATATGCATGTGTCACTTTACTCCCAGCAACAAAAAAACACAGACCAAATATAAGTAAAGACCCACACCAACGAAGAAGAAAGGAGTTATAAAAACAATTACCGAGCTCAAACATATCAAAAGTCTATGTGCTAGCTCATATAATATTATAAAGTAGATACTAGCATGCTAGATGGGCATAATTGTTTTCAGGATCAACCAGCATGTAAGAAGGGCTCGTGCAAGAAGTAGTAGCAGTGTTGTAAGTTTACTGACTTTCATAATAATTGAACCATTGTAGCACGTAAACATGAAGCAACAAGCCAAGCTCGAGCAAAGATGAGCAAGGACACTTGGATCTAAAAAACCCACATTCATTAATGATGTGCCAAGGAGGACAAACAAAAATGTTCTGAAAACAGGAAAAGCCCTCATTAATGGGCACAAGAAAAAGTTCACATGTGGATCTGCAGTAAGTATGAATCAAGACTTTACTAAATTAAAGAATCAAGGAATTTTATGGAGTTTCCTTCACTTCCATTTAGATAGAAAGATTGTTTTTTTCATAAAACTTCTACAAATAGAGATTAGGGTTCCATATAGAATGTTTTTTTCATAAAACTTCTACAAATATATATAAGGGACAGTAAGTTCAAAACATAGAATTAAGTTTAAAAAAAATAATCTCTTAAAAATGAAGAAAACCTTACAAAACAAATAACCATAATATCATGAACAAAACAACAAATTCTCCTTATCACTTTTATCCTACAAAACAACTTTTATCCTACAAAACAAGCAAATACAAATAATAAACAATTAAAATCTAGCAAAAAACATGTACATAAGCAAGAAAAACAAAGTGAATCCTTACCATGGCTACAAGAAGATCCATTTCCCTCGCTACAAAAAGAACCATTTCTCTTGAGTCTTTTTCATCATAGCTTCTTGAAACCTCACCTTCATTACCACTTTGAAATTATAATAACCCTAACAATGGAGGGACGCATGAGTGAAAAGAGAAAGTGGAAAAATAAAGAGAAAATGAGGGGGTTTATTCCAATTAATTTTCTCTTTCTTCCTAAATTATCATCTAGGAAAGTCATTTGGACTAAATTTGAAATGGAGAAAAAGCAATAACTTGCTTATCATGTGCCTAATAGTAATTCAAGAAAGAAAATTTCCCTACTGGTTTAATTGAAATGGTACAGTCTTAATAGTACGATTTTAGAATTATGATTAAATAGCAAAGGAAGCTACTTTACTATTAATATATTGTGTTGTTTAAGCAAGTGATTTCTACTTAATGGAAAACATGTAATGAAAAGAAAGGAATTATCATTAAACAACAAAGGAAGTTACTTTACTATTAATATATTGTGTTGTCTAAGCAAGATATCAACTCTCCTATAATTGAACCTACTAATCCCATAACAAAAACTCTAGTGAAATTGGTCTTAACAAGTATGTAAAGATTAAACTTCATTTTTGCGAAAGGTGAAAGTGAAGTAAACCTAGTGATAACTCAAAGATACTTGAAACATTAACAAAAATCTCCAATTAAAGTCTTTTAAGTTAATCTCCTTAGGTTCTTTATTTTTCAAATTTTCAATAAAATAATGATGATGATGGTGTTTGTGGTTAATGGGGCTTACAATATAGTTATGGTGTAGCTAACACAACTGAATTATTTTGATAAGATAATAAATCTAAGAACATCCATTATCATTGCAAGGTGAGGATTTGGCATGTGTTAAATATGAGAATATATCAAGGGAAATGATGGGACTATTATAGAGAAATTAACCTACAAAAAACATGAGCCCTAATTTTATAGTTTATAAGGTTGTGGTACTTCCTTGTTGATGCAATTTTTTCTATGAGTGATGTCTCCAAAGCAATTATAAGTTTATACTAATCTTATTATACTAGAGAGGATTATTGTAGAATGGAACCATAACAGCTTTACTTAACCAAGAGTATATGTTTCATTGTTTCAAAGAACCTCATATAAAATATGCATTGGAAATCAAGAAAGATAATTTATGTTTGATGAAAGATACTAGATCCAATGAAGTGTAATGTGATTATGAGTAAGAACTTTGGTTCATAAACCTTTTGGGAAATTGAGAGGAATTATATGTAAACTTGGTGCATGGAAGTATATGAAAGAATGAAAGTGATAGTGGAAACCACTCGAAGAGCGTGAATATTTAAGGTTCATCCATAAGTATTACTATATTGACTATAATTATTTGCTTCTCTAAAACATTGATTGCTAAGTTAATTAAACTCTTCAATAGTAAAACATTGCCTTGATATTGAGACTAGAGGATTTGGGGAAGTATATGTGAACTAGAGTTGAATACCTTCTCCTAGTAAAATTGGGGACATGAATTTTAAGATTTTGGAATTGGTTAGGAGGGATAGAGAACTAGAATTATAATGGATGGTATCAACATCATAATGATATTAGTTATGTAGTCTTCATTAATATGATTGGTTTCTATCTTATGAATACTCGAGGGTGAACTTAAACCTATTATGCATTGGCTTGTGAATTACCCTTTGATTCCTCTATTACCCAATATAACTGATAATTTGACAACCCAATGATGGGTTTCAATGAAACAAATTGACAAACCAATGAGAATATGCCCAATTTACTGTGATTTGGTATTTAAATTAAACTTATATGATTGAAATAATTGCCATGATTGTGTACTTAGATAGAAAAGGATACTTTGGTAAGAATTTCAAATACTGATAAAGAGAAAATAAATACATCATAGCATGATTACTATGTTGACACAAAGGGCACATGCAAATCCAAATATTGGAGAAAGACTTCCCAAAATAAACTTGTTGATTGTATCTATAAAATGAAAGTTACAAGTTTGAGGGTGAACACCTATTTATACCAAAAGAGGTAAGAGCACTAACTTAAATATTAAGTTATTATGAAAATTGGCACAACCACTTTACAAGACTATATGGACTTAACATTAGAAAATTATTAAAAAATTAGAAGTTGCATACAAATAGCTCATTTATATAGTCTAGTGGCTACTAAAGGTGTTTTGGTTAGGTGCACAACATGTGATGAGTGCTTTGGTTTGAATGACATTAATATGGATTTGCCAGTTGAGAATAGCTAATTAAAGCTCTTGTTTCTCACTTTTGTGTACTCGCATAAAATTGAGTTGTTTAAGGAGTTGTGGAAGTTGTCAAAAACTCTCCAAGAGAAAATAATGTAATAATAAAGATGGGATGTCTCTCTCAATCACAAGATGGGAGATCGTTGACTTGTATAATCTGTAATATGTTGAGTTTAAGTTTTAGGGTATCAAGATAGGGATCTTCAAACTTCGCTTTGAAATAACATATCCATTTACTGGTAATTGAAGTTATCTCCATGCATGCATAAAAAGGACCTTTTTGGCTCATATGAAGTTGCAATGGGTGTAAATTATCATTATCAAGTCTTGTTGGCATTAGGCCGAAGTGGGAAAGAAAGTGTGCACAAAGAAGAATGACAGATGGAAGAGAAATCGTGGGAAAGAAAGCATGCAAGAGGAAAGAGACAACTGGTAAGAAGCACAACATGCGCGCATGCAAGAAGGAGGCGACAGCTGGAAGGACGCAAAGCACACATGCAAAGAAGGAAGACCTAATGACAGTAGGGTTAGGGTTTTTGTAAGGTTTTGTGTAAATGGCTTAAGAGCCCGATAGATATAAATATAGATACACGGGTATCAGAGGGAGGTTCGGTTAGGTTCGATTGTTTTATGTAATGGTTTTTATTAGAAGAAATATTTTTGTAGAGCGATTGAGCTAAAGCGGGGGAGAGAAGGTAGATATTGAGGATTAGATCACGGGCCATGGAGCCTAGTGTGATCTAGTTCACCTCATATAGATCTTACCCATCCGAGGATAATTGTAATCGCACGGCGCGATATTTGCAGAACTACCATAATAAGAGAGCCAAGAGCTAGAACTTTGTGGACGTAGCTCAGGAGGGGGTGAACCACAGTAGTACTTGTGTAATGTGATGAATGCATGAATATCTTTGTCATACTTTTAGTAGTTAAAAGTTGTGTGTAATGAATGAATGAGTTATTATATTGCTTGGTTAATGGTTGTTGGTATATCAAGAAAAGATGCTAGGAGGTTAACTTACAATAGAGAATAACAGTAGTTTGTAGCACAAGTTATAATAAATAGTTCATAATATAGATTCCATATCTCTCACTCAATCCTAGGTTGTAAACACCTGAGTCTTATAGCCACCCATTTAAAGATATCTCGGGTGAGACTGCGTAGTGCATTCTGTGCACTGTGTTGCCTTCTGGTTTACCAGAAGGGACGATAGTTTTAGGCTTTGTTGGTACCCTTAAAGATATGAACCCTGGGTCAACAATGCAGGCAGTAGGGAAGAGTATTCAAGTAGACCAACAAATGGTTCTGATGTCGTGTTAAGAGGAACAAGAGAGGACTGAGTAGATGAGATAGAATGCATGAGAAAAGAGTGAGTGAAACCAGAAGACCATTGAGACATTAGAAGGGAATGTTGAGATCGTGGAACCCCACGAAAGAAAAAATCAAAGGCTGGTTGAGAACTAAAGAAATAGAGTTTGCCCAGAAAGACAATAGAAACCCTAGCATCACACCTCACAAATATCTGGACAAATATGTGTTTACGGATTTACACGAAGTATTTTTCTGTGATTTTCCCCACCTACTACAAGAGTGGATACTAAGGTTGAAATATAACCATGCGACGAATTGGATCCGACAGCTAGATTGGACCCCAGTGTAGGTTGAGAAGTTACAGTAGGTGAACAACAAATTCACCCGCGCAGTCGACTTTTGGTTTGACAGTATTGTGGCATGCTTCACCACAGAGTTTGCGGTCGACACAGTGAAGTCATACAGTGCAGTAGAGCGATAATTTCTATGCAGACCCCGCAGAAGGTACATTCGATCACTGTATACTTCTATTAAGATAATGCTATATAAAAAATGGGTAATGACAATGGAATCAGACAACTAGACTTCCATGCATTCATGGGGGAAGGGGGGAAGAACTGACAGAGAGAGGATAAATGGAAGGAGGTAAAGATAAAGGCAAGAAGGAGGAGGAACCCTTGGACCCGATCTTGATGGATGATGACCAACTTCAGTGGATCTTAGCGTCATCAGGAACGACGCGTAGCGGAGTACCCTACCAATATAAGGTGAATACAAGGAAGAAATCTGTAGCCACGAGGGAGGGCTTGGTAAGCGATGAGGAAGAGGTACAGGATCTTCGAGCTGTGGAGTAGATTGAGGAGATCCTGCGCGCAACCTATGAGAGGAAAACAAGAGGCCCAAGAATGGGAGGAGAAGATAGCCATCCTTTCCATATTAATTTCAGTGTGGAAACCATAAACCCATGTGTGATCACTACACCAAAGAGAACACCATCGTTTAGATAACCGAATTTCGGAGGAATTCCAACAGCAAGAAGTACATCTACCGTAGGAGAAACAATTGGACGATCCAGTTCAGGTAGTACAAGTCAAGTATCTACACCATGCGGCATAGGTAGTAGTTTAGTATTTAGAATGGTAGGACACGATCCCACTATCAGATTACCAGAATTTCGAGAAGAAGCAACAAAAGACCCTGAGAATCATTTTTTCATTTGTGCAAAGATCTAGGAGGCAAAGCAGATCACTAATGAAGATACAAAACTGATGCAGACCCCTGACCCTCGAGCCAAGATCTGCACAGGATCATTCCAAGTCTTCCCCTGAGTCAGATTGATTCTTTGGTTTCCCCACAGGGAATACCACACACACAAGTTGTATTCCACAACTGACCAACAAATATGATCGGGGATTTTTCCTTTTCGGGATTTCAGATTTCGCGATTTCGCGAATCCTGTTGTCGAGCCCCTTGTCTCTACAACCTCTGAAACCTGAAATGTCAACGAGGGTTGAATCCTTCAATGAGTCGGACACACGCCTCTTTTTTACACTTATTTCGGCTTTTCGGGACTTGAGTGATCGACCAACACTAGTTCCTCTTCCCTTATGATTTTCTGGTTTTCGAAATTTCCTCTTTTTGGCGAGATCGATGGTCTTCCGGTATTTTCTCCGAAGCACGACCACCTCTTGACTTCCTTCACAAGTATTCCTCCGACTAATGCTTAGGAGCCACCTTTCAGATTTTTCCTTTTTGCGATTTCAGGAGTTGTGTGACCATGCAACTCTACCTCTTGAATCCCGAAATCCTGAAACTCGATTCAGCCCCAACGACAATTGTCCTTCAATGTTTTCGGGAATTTTTCCTTCCACTCTTCGGGATTTCACGACTTGCGAGATCCACAACAGAAAGGTCCTCACCTCCCGAAACTCCCATCTCCAAATTTCCGAAACCTCGCCTCCAACATGATCTATGGCTGAGATCCTCCATGATCTGACGACTCTGGATCTTTCAAATTTTCATGAACCGGGAGTTTGAAACTCTAGATTCCAAAAATCATTGCCTCCTCTACTTCCCGACACCCAAAGTGCCGAAATGCCGAAATCCCAAAATTCACCCAAAGGCACGTCGCATTTCGTGACTTCAGGATTTTCAATGTTAAGCGCCCCGGATCCTTGTCATCAAGATTCCCAGTATGTCGAACCCCGATATGCCGAAATGTCGATGTTTCACACCAAAGGAACGTCGTGTTTCACGACTTCAAGATTTTCAATACTAAGGTCCTGGTTTCTTGTCATCAAGCTTCCCGGTATGCTGAACCCCAAAATACCGAAATTTCACACTTGATTATCCTTTTCGTGAACCGGGAGTTTGAGTGACCAAGGGTTTTGACCTGCACTCCCAACTTACGGGTCCTGAATTCTTGAAATGATTTGACGGCTCAGACAGACCATGATCAACAGTCCATGTTGATTCTTGATGTCATGGTAGCAGATTCGTCCAAATCCTAACCACCTTGCAGCTCCTCTGGATCCTACGGTCCCAACGATTTCGCGAGTTCTCCTCGAAGAATTATGACCGCCCGATTCACTCCTCAATGACTTATGTGAGACGAATCGATGTTCTCCCTCCCGAGCTTGTCTTTTATGAGATGCTTTCGACCTTCGTCTCCCTTTGAAAACTTCAAAGGTACTATCCCTCCTGAGCTTTCACTTGCAAACTCAAGTCCCCAAAAGGACTTATGCTCGCACTCCTTGTGGAAGCCTTTCAAATAACCTCTGATTATTCGAGTCCTCGACTATGTGCACTCTTTGCAACAACATTCCTTCCACCTTCACCTTAGTTGATAACTTCTAAGGCTTCAACTAGCTTGCGCACACCTTGCACAGCTCTGTGCTTCACCTGCACTTCTGCTGGTATGAGAACAATGGTAGCTCTCCTGATCTTTCTGAGATAAAACTCAGACTCTTGTCAACGCACACCTTGCGGACTTTTCACTACACTCCTTGTAGGAACTCTCAGGATGAGAAACAATTGAAACTCATTATTCTCCTCTCTCAGACTTCATATACTTAACATGAAATCACACATTCAACACAACATTGAAACAAATGCATAAACAGAGAGAATAAAACAACTGTAAGCATACCATTGAGCAAATGTAAATAGTAAGCATCATAAAACCATGAAAATTGAGTCAAAGCTTCATATATTAACTCAAGTGCTCCTGTACATGGGTTATTCTCTAGAGTTCTCTGCTACAGCTCTCAGCTTATGAAAATATCTCTTCTTCTGTTCTAATGATCATAATGTTACAATGATACAAGGGTGAGGGTGTCTATATCTGTTTTCCCTCGTACTCTCTAAACTATCTAATCTATGAATTCAAATCTACCTACTTTCATTAATTACGTATAAATGCCTTTACTTTCTACATATGAGAGCAGTGCTCAAGATCTGTTTACAACATCTAAGATATAAATGTAAGTACGCTTTCCCCAGCTATCACATTAATATCTGCTTCATTAACTTTTCAGAACATTTCAAAAATGTGTGTTGGTGCTTTTCCAGTTGTCTTCCGCCTTTATGCTTGTTTGGCTAGCTGCTTACGATGCTCCTGCATCATACTCCCTCTCTTGAAAATTTTCATGAACTCCTGTTCATGAGCTCTTACATGGCTTTTCCATGCTTTTGAATTTCTGCTTCATCCTCCCAACTAGCATCTTCAACTGGATGTCCCTTCCATTTGACCAAGTATTCAAAATACTCTTTTCTCCTGGTCTTTTTGCTAATCCTCTTGTCAATTATGCTTTCCATCTATGGCTTTTCAACTACAGGCATTTGTTTTGTCCATTGAATCTCTTTATGTTCCTTCTCTTCTCCTGCTTCTTCAGCTCTATAAGGGTACAAATCCGCAATATTGAATATCGGTGAGATTTTGATCCCATCGGGTAATTCAATCTCATATGTGTTTGCCCCAAATTTCCTTATGACCTTGCACGGTCCAATCTTTTTCATATTCAATTTGTTATATGTTCCCCTTGGGAACCTTTCCTTCCTCAGATGCGTAAGAATCAAAACACCAACTTCAAATTGAATTTCTTGCCTGTGTTGATCTTCTCTTCGCTTGTATTCTTGACTTGAACTTTGCAATCGCTCCTTGACTTGGTTGTGAAGCTCCTTCATCCCTTCTGCAAAATCTTCTGCACTAGCACTCCTAAATTCAGCTTGTTCCAAATCTTTCAATTCAGAAACTCCCCTTGGCTGCATTCCATATACAATCTAGAATGGACTCTGCCCTGTGATTCTGTTAAGCGAATCATTATAAGAAAATTCCGCCTGTGGGAGAATGTGATCCCATTGACCATGGTGTTCAGTCACTAAGCTCCTCAATAAATCTCCCAAGATTTTGTTCATGACTTCTGTCTGCCCATCCGTTTGAGGATGATATGCTGAGCTAAAAGACAAACTTGTCCCAAACTTTTTCCATCAGGTCCCCCATAAATGCCCTATGAACTTCGTATCTCGATCAAACACGATACTCCTTGGCAAGTCGTGAAGTTTGACGACTTCCTTGAAAAACAGGTTCACAATATGAGTTGCATCACTGGTTTTCTGGCATGGTATGAAATGTGCCATTTTTTAAAATCTGTCAACTACCACAAAGATTGAATCATAGCCTCTTTGTGTTCTTGGTAGTCCCAATATAAAATCCATGCTCACTGCGTCCCGCGACCTTTCTGGTATGGGTAATGGTTGATATAACCCTGTGTTCTTCTTTTTCCCTTTTGTGTGATGACAAATCCTACATCTGTTCACAAATTTCTTAACATCTTTCCTCATCCCTGGCCAAAATTATGAGCCATTCAACTTTGAGAATGTTTTATCATGACCAAATTGTCCGGCCAATCCTCCACTGTGTTTTTCTTTTAGCAAATTCTCCCTCATGGAGCATTTTGGAATACATAGTTGATTGCCTCGGAATAATAACCCATCCTAGATCATGTACTCAGCCCATTGGCTTTTTTCCCTGAGAACTGGATTCTCAGATGCCTCATATGCCTCCTTGAAATCTAGATCATCCCTGTACATTTCTTTAAGGTTATCAAAACCTAAAGTCTTGATTCTGAATTCCTACATAAGCAAAAATTTCCTGCTCAAATCATCAACAACTTTGTTAGCAGTTCCAAAAATATGCTTAATCATAAAAGTAAAATTCTTCATGAATTCAACCCATTTAGCATGTTTTTGGTTCAACTTCTCCTGTTGAGTCACGAATTGTAAAGCATGATTATCACTGTACAAAACAAATTCTTTAGGAACCAAATAGTGTCTCCATTTCTTTAGCGCTTGTATGACTACATAGAATTCTTTGTCATATGTTGAGTACTTAATCTTCTCTTCATTCAGTTTGTCACTGAAATATGTGATCGGCCTGTCGTCTTGGCTCAAGACCGCTCCAATTGCAAATCCACTCGCGTCACATCTGACCTGGAATGTCTTGCTAAAATATGGTAAAACTAGAATTGGTTGCTCTGTGATCTTCTGCTTCAGCAGGTTGAAGCTCTTCTCTGCTTATTCTGTCCAGTGAAAAGACTTGTGTCTTTTCTTCACCGTATCCATCATTGGTGCGCTAATTCCACTGAAATTTTGAATGAATTTCCTGTAGAAACTTGCCAAACCATGGAAGCTTCGAACTTCAAATATACTCTTCGGTGATGGCCAATTCTTAATTGCATCTACCTTTTCTGGATCCATCTTCAACTCATTTGCAGAGATAAAAAAACCCAAATAAATGAGTTATGTCCTCATAAATGACGATTTCTTCATATTTATCAGCAATTTCTCTTGCTGCAATCTTCTCGTTACTGTAGCTAAATGCTTTAAGTGCTCTGCTTCTGTCTTGCTGAAAATTAATATATCATCAAGATATACAATGACGAATTTCCCTACGAAATCCTTTAGGACTTCGTTCATCAATCTCATGAAAGTATTGGGCGCATTCGTTAATCCAAATGGCATGACAAGCCATTCATACAGCCCCTCATTTGTCTTGAATGTTGTCTTCCATTCATCACCTTCTCTCATTCGAATTTGATGATACCCGCTTTTCAAATCAATCTTTGAAAAAAATCTTGCTCCACTCAAGCAATCCATCAAGTCGTCCATCCTTGGTAATGGAAATATGTATCTGATGGTAATCTTATTGATTGCCCTTGAGTCTGTACACATTCTCCAGCCTCTTTCTTTCTTTGGGCTGAGCACTGTTGGAACAGTGCATGGACTAAAGCTCTCTTGAATCAATCATTTGTCCATTAATTCCTGGACTTGTCTCTTAACTTCTTCATTTTCCTGCGGCGTCAACCTGTACGTGGAATTTTTTGTTAAACTGGCTCCAGGTATAAGATCAATATGATGACTTATACTCCTGATAGGTGGCAATGAACAAGGTAGTTCATCCACTACTATATCAGCAAATTCTCCTAGCAATTCCTGGATTTCTGGCAAATCATCTATTCTTGTACTAGTCAAAACAATTTTAGGCTTCCTAACCACAATAAATTGTGTGTCTTCCTTCTTCTTGACCTCCTTAACAAGTTCCTTCCCACTCATGAGAAGTACAGTGTTTCTCACCTTTGTTTTCACCTCTTGGTTTTTAATTGGTAGCAACATGTGAGTCCTCCCATTCTTCTCCAGGGTCTATGTGTTCTTTCTCCCATCATGAACCACGTTTCTGTCATATTTCCATGGTCTACCCAGCAATAGATGACAAACATCCACGGGAATGACATCGCATAATATTTCATCTTTATATCCTCCTATTTTAAATTCAACGAAACATTGTTTAGTGACATTTACCTGGTGTCCTTTTTGTAGCCACGAAACTCTGTATGGGCTTGGATGTGCAATAGTATCCATCTCCAGCTTTTCTACCATCTCTGTAGATACGAGATTATCTGTGATACCACTGTCCACTATGACCTTGCATACCCTGTCTTTGGTTTTGCAAGCAGTCCTAAATAGACAGTTTCTTTGGGTTGGTTTCTCTGCCTCCTTCTCTGGCTTCAAGAGAAATTTCCTCATCATCAAGGATCTTTCACCCTCAACGTCTTCTGCCTCAACATTCCATCCTTGAGCTTTGGCAATGTGAGTTTCACCACCATCTTTTTTCTTATCTAGACACTCATAGGATTTATGTCTGATCTTTCCAAAAACAAAGCATTTTACTTCACCGCCTCTGCCTCTTCCTCTTCCTCTAACTCGAGGAAAAGTATTTCTATCAGCATATTTCCCTCTCTATGAGCTTCCTCCTCTCTCATGTTGAGTTTGAGATTTATTTCCCTCTTCTTTAGGTCTCTGAGTTCTATCCTGGGCAATTGTTTTGCCTCTGGCTTGACTTCTACCTCGGCCTCTTTGACCTTGCTTTCGGCTCAGCTTCTCTTCGTCTTTCAGAGCTATATGATAAGAATCTTTCACATTTCGAATGGTCATCATGCTCATCTCATCTTGAATGTCATACCACAAACCATTCATGTATCTGGAAACTTTTTCATCATCACTTTCCCAATGACCTGCTCTGATGTTTATCTTGTAGAACTCTTCAGTGTATTCTTTCACTGACATCAGCTTCTGTCTCAAATTATGCATCCTCCGAAATAGAGTGATTTGATAATCCTTGGGTATAAATTTGTCTTTCATATTTGCAACGATTCTATCCCATCTTTTGATTTTTTGCTTTCCTTTGCAGCATCTGTCAACCTGCAGTTCATCCCACCATAGTGTTGCATGCCCTTTAAGTCTAGTAACGACATGTTTGACCTTCTTGTCTTCCTCGACATCCTCATAGTCAAAGTACTTGTCTAGAGCTCTAATCCAGTCTAGAAGCTCTTCAACATCCAGGTTTCCCTGATACACTGGAATGCCCATTTTTTCTCTGGCACATATCCTTGCAACAACCCTGAATAGGCGTTCATCCGCAGCATCTTCGACTGCAACTTCTTCTCCTTCATTTTCATCTTCATTTTCACTTTCAGCCTAGCTGATATCCCCAACGTCAACTGTGTGCCTCTGTGTTGTCTCCATGGCATCAAGCCTAGCACATGATTCACACATTTCTCTCTCCACTACTGGATCAGGCATCAGTCTGTCTCTTCTTCTCGGCGGCAAGGCTGTAAAATTTATCCTCTTTTCTCTGCTACAGAAAGAAAATAACTTGTTCTGATCTCTGATACCAAATGATGCATATCAGACTACTCCTTTTCCACTAGCTCCTTCTGCCTAAAATATACAGACAAAATCAAGCTCTGATACCAAATGATGCGTATCAGACTACTCCTTTTCCACTAGCTCCTTCTGCCTTAAATATACAGACAAAATAAAGCTCTGATACCAAATGATGCAGACCCTCGACCCTTGGGCCAAGATCCACGCAGGATCATTCCAAGTCTTCCCCTGAGTCAGATTGACTCTTTGGTTTCCCCACAAGGAATACCACACACACAAGGTGTATTCCACAACTGACCAACAAATATGATCGGGGCTTTTTCCTTTTCAGGATTTCAGATTTCACGATTTCGTGAATCCTGTTGTCGAGCCCCTTGTCTCTACAACCTCTGAAACCTGAAATGTCAACGAGGGTTGACTCCTTCAATGCGTCGGACACACGCCTCTTCTTGCCACTTATTTCGGCTTTTTGGGACTTGAGTGATCGACCAACACTCATTCCTCTTCCCTTATGATTTTTTGGTTTCCGAAATTTCCTCTTTTTGGCGAGATCAATGGTCTTCTGGGATTTTCGCCAAAGCACGACCACCTCTTGACTTTCGTCACACGTATTCCTTCGACTAATTCTTAGGACCCACCTTTCAGCTTTTTTCTTTTCACGATTTTGGGAGTTGTGTGACCATGCAACTCTACCTCTTGACTCCTGAAATCCCGAAACCCGATTGAGCCCCAACGACAATTGTCCTTCAATGTTTTCGGGATTTTTTTCTTCCACTCTTCAGGATTTCGTAACTTGCGAGCTCCATAGTAGAAAGGTCCTCACCTCCCGAAACTCCAATCTCCGAATTTCTGAAACCTCACGTCTAACGTTATCTATGGCTGAGATCCTCCACGATCCGATGACTCTGGATCTTTCATCTTTTCATGAACCGGGAGTTTGAAACTCTCGATTCCAAAAATCGTTGCCTCCTCAAATAACCTCTGATTATTTGAGTCCTCGACTATGTGCACTCTTTGCAACAGCATTCCTTCCACCTTCACCTTAGTTGATAACTTCTAAGGCTTCAACTAGCCTGCGCACACCTTGCACAGCTTCGTGCTTCACCTGCACTTTTGCTGGTATGAGAACAATGGTATCTCTCCTGATCTTTCTGAGATAAAACTCAGACTCTTGTCAACGCACACCTTGCAGACTCTTCACTACACTCCTTGCAGGAACTCTCAGGATGAGAAACAATTGAAACTCATTATTCTCCTCTCTCAAACTTCATATACTTAACATGAAATCACACATTCAACACAACATTGAAACAAATGCATAAACAGAGAGAATAAAACAACTGTAAGCATACCATTCAGCAAATGTAAATAGTAAGCATCATAACACCATGAAAATTGAGTCAAAGCTTCATATATTAACTCAAGTGCTCCTGTACATGGGTTCTTCTCTACAGTTCTCTGCTACAGCTCTCAGCTTATGAAAATCTCTCTTCTTCTGTTCTAATGATCATAATGTTACAACGAAACAAGGGTGAGGGTGTCTATATCCATTTTCCCTCCTATTCTCTAAACTGTCTAATCTATGAATTCAAATCTACCTACTTTCATTAATTACGTATAAATGCCTTCACATTCTACAGATGAGAGCAGTGCTCAAGATCTATTTACAACATCTAAGATATAAATGTAAGTACACTTTCCCCAACTATCACATTAATATCCACTTCATCAACTTTTCAAAACATTTCAAAAACATGCACTGGTGTTTTTCCAGCTATCTTCCACCTTTATGTTTGCTTGGCTGGCTGCTTACGATGCTCCTGCATCAAAAAATTGCACAGCTAGCGATCACGCTAAGAGACCGCGCACTAGACTGGTACATGAGTCTAGACACGAATAGTGCCCCTGGGACAATGAGGACATTGGAAGACATTAAGAAGCTATTGATTAATGAGTTCCAGAAGCCCAGTCATCATTTCGGAAAAACACCCTAGAGAAATGTAGCAACAAGATAGAACAAAAGCTAGAACCAAAAATTGTCAAACATCTACACACAAGAAGAAGAACAAGTAGGGAATTTAGACTGGATGTTAACATTGGGGATTTCAATTTGGGAGACATCATACTGGACCTAGGATCGGAAGTGAATGTGCTACCCAAGAAAACCTGGCAATGAATGGGAGAGCCAACATTGGGATACTCAAATGTCCAATTAAAACTAGAAAACCAACATACGGTCCTAACAATAGGGAGACTGAAAGGAATAACAGTAGATCTTGATGGAGTGCGCACTAAAGAAAACTTTGAATTTATCGAAATAGTAGATGGCACAACACCATACCCGACACTACTCAGTATGGATTGGGCATTTGACAACCAGACCATAATTAACTTGAAGACAAGAAAAATGACATTTGAATCCAGAGATTACAGGGTCATAGCACCACTAGATCCATCAGAAGGGGAGAGGTTCATAGAACCCACCTGTATAGACTTAGAGGAGATCGTCCAGTTGTACAGAACAACTATGCGTGAGGAGGATTACGTAAACCCAACTGCAGATAGGGTACTCAGTTGGCACAACATTACTTCATGCACAATAGATTCAGACACCGGGTTAGAAAACTGGCAACAACGACTACACGAAGTACCCACGAGAAGATGTGCAAGAATAGACTGTGCAGTACGGTGGATAGGCATAGAAATCAAAGAACCACTCAGTTTCCACGGACTAAATGATTTTGAAACATTCTTGACACAATATGAAGACGAATTATTAGAGAACCAGAGGCTATTAGCACTAGATTTGGTACTCAAGGCCACACCCGCAAGATGGTGGGGCACACACAAGGAGATTATCACAAACCAGTACCAATGTAAGCGGTTACTGCACATAAGGTTCGACCCAGAACAAAAAAACAACAAACCACATAGATATGAAGGACTAGGAACACCAGCGAAACACTTAGAGGAGTGCAAAACATTGTGGAAAATGACACCACCAGAGGAATGGCCTCACCACTTCATTCACACTTTAGAGGGCATACCAACAACATGGACGACATTGCAACAGAACTTTACCGTCACTTTCTCATTCGAGCATGAGAACCCCAACATAAATGCAACCCTGAAACAAATCAAAGGAAACATATTCATTGAAGAACCAGAAATAAAACTTATTACCGAAGAGCAGTGGAGAAATAAGCAGACAGTCAAGGAACTATTGTCATGTTACCATGTACAAGAGGAAGCACCAAACGAAGATGACCCGTGCAACATTCAGATTGAAGAAGTAGAAGGAGAAAGAGATGTGAAGGGGCCACCCATAGAATCTGAAGTTATTTCCGCGCCAATCAAGGTAAAGAAAGTTAACATCGAAACAATTGAACATCCCAAAATGGCCATCATTGGAGACTATTGGGATGAGCCAACAATAGAAATCATCACAAAGTTGTTGCACGAGTACAGCGACTTATTTCCTACAACATTTAAAGAGATGAAGGGTATTGCAGGAGAAATGGGAGAGATGAAGATACCCCTCAGACCCGAAGTGAGATCAATTAGACAGAAACCATATAGACTGAACCCCATATACAAACAGAAAGTGAAAGAGGAGATCAACCGGATGCTTGAAGCTGGCATAATCGAACCAGATGAGGAATCAAAATGGATAAGCCCGATGGTTGTACAGGACAAGAAACAAGGAAGAGAAATTATAATATGCGTTGACTTGAGGAAGTTGAATGATGCATACCTACAGGACCCATTCCCTACATCATTCATGGATGACGTGTTAGAGAATGTGGGGGGACACGAAGCGTAATCATTCACTGATGGATTCTCAGGCTACCATCAAATTAAGATAGCACAGGAGGACAGATACAAGACCACTTTCGCGATGGAATGGGGATCTTACCAATATACAGTCATGCCATTTGGACTGAAGAATGCACCAGCAATATTCTCCAAAGTGGTTATCGCAACATTTAAAGAATTCATCCATCAGTTTCTCTAAGTAGACATGGATGACTAGACAGTCTATAGTCTGTTGAAAAACCATGTGGAAGTTTTACGCTTGATGCTAGAACGATGCAGACAGTGTCAAATATCATGAAACATAAAGAAATGTATATTTGGAACACTGTTTGGGATACTATTGGGCCATATAGTATGCAAGCAAGGGCTATTGGTCGATCCGGTAAAGATCACAGTCATCGTTAATTTACCAGCACCAAAAACAATTTGTCAGCTACAAGCGACGTTAGGACACATAGGATACTATAGGAAATTCATCAAAGGATATGCGCATATCACAGCGCTAATGGAGAAACTGTTAAAGAAGGATACAAAGTACCAATGGAATGACGAGTGTCAACACGGTATGGATACTCTGAAGGAAAAGATGGTCACTGCACCGATATTAGTATTTCCAAACTGGGGAAAGACATTCCATGTGCATGTAGATGCATCATCGATATCACTTGGAGCTATCTTAGCGCATCCAGGAGCAGGAGACTTGGATCACCTGATAGCGTTCGCAAGAAAAAAACTATCAGACTCATAACAAAATTATAAAATGACAGAAAGAGAAGGCCTAGCTATGGTTTATGCACTACAGAAGTTCAGACACTACCTATTAGGGAAGCATTTTAAGATGTTTACAGATCACTCAACCCTAAAATACCTATTCAACAAGCCAGTGTTAGGGGGGAGAATCTATCGATGGTTACTGTTATTTCAATAATTTAACTTCAAAGTAATAGTCAAACCAGGAAAGCTGAATGCAGGACCTAACCACCTATCACGGGTCACAAATGGAGAAGAACCCACGAACTTAGAAGACAATTTTTTGGATGCACAGTTATTCTCAGTACAGATTGTTGATGACTACTTCGCAGATATCATCCAGTACTTGAGCACAAGTACCGTGCCACAAGAATATACCACCACACAGAAGAAGAACCTAGTAGTTCGCGCAACCGACTATCAACTGATCACAGGACATCTATATAAAATGGGCATAGATAGAATTTTATGAAGATACATGTTAGAGCACGAATGACCAATAATTTTAGAAAAATCCCACGAGGGATTGGCAGGAGGACACTATGCAGGAAAAGTTATCGCTCAAAAGGTACTCTACGCAGGAGTATGGTGGACAACGATTCACAGAGACTCGAAAGAGTACTGTCGGTAATGCGATGTCTGTCAAAGGGTAGGCAAACCCAACAGAAGGGACGATATTTCGTTAAGACCGCAAGTGACGTTATAGGCATTTGATAAATGGGAAATAGACTTTTTGGGACCAATTAACCCACCATCCAAAAGAACAGGGGAAAGATACATCATCACCACGACGGAATACCTAACAAGGTGGGCAGAAGTTGCACCAGTAAAAGGCTACAGCGCAGAGATAGCTTCACACTTCTTATTTGAACAAGTAATTACTAGGTTTGGGTTCCCAAGAGTTTTGATGAGCGACCAAGGCACGCATTTCATAAATAGCACCATCCATGCGATGCTCGAAGAGTTTGAAGTTCACCACCAGAAAATCACACCGTATCATCCACAAGCGAATGGCACAGTAGAAGCCTTCAACAAAATTCTAGAGAATGCACTGACAAATATCTGTAACGCCAATAGAGACGAATGGGACCTCAAAGTACCAACACTATTATGGGCATATAGGATTACATGAAAAAATTTGATAGGGAAAACACCATTCAATCTAGTCTACAACCAAGAAGCAGTAGTGCCACTAGAATTTTTAGTACCCAGCTTACGCATAGCAGTTATCACACAAATGACATAACACAATGCAATAGAGGAAATATTGAACCAGCTGTTAGAAATGGAGGAAGACGGAATCCTGGCAGGATTCCATCAACAAGTGCAGAAGGATGGAGAGAAATCATGGCATGATCGACACATTAAGAAGAAGACTTTCAAGGAAGGAGATCTAGTATTTCTCTATGACAGCAAATCGTTTCAACACCCAGGAAAGATGAGAATGCATTGGTTAGGACCATACAAGGTCAAATCTGTAACAAAAGGTGGAGTTGTACAGTTAAGAGATTTAGCAGGCGCATACCTCATAGGAATGATCAACGGGAGCCAACTGAAGTTGTATAGGGACAATCAACCACCCACCGCGCAGTAAAAAAAACTGAAAAGTGTGAAGCACGCCAAAAAAAAAAAACACAGGACGCTCGAAACAAAAATGCAACAAAGGAAAGACCAATGGTTACATACCAAAGAAAAATGAGTGGGAAGTGCTGGAAAAGATTGTGAATAGGATAAATTCGAAACTCAGGAGGAGATAGAACATAGGAACAAATTGGAACGAAAAGTGGGAGAAAATTTTGGAAAAAATCCAAGCACTGCGCAAGGAAACGAACTCCCAGCCATAGAAAAGATCGACCAGATTACAAAGGCGATTGCTCGATACCAGAAGGAGATAGAGGATCTCGGAGAACAGCTGACACCAAAAAATCCACCAACAGTAAAGGACAAAAGGAGGAAGGCAACAACAATGCAACTACATGAGATGGAGAAATAGGTTAGCACGACAGCTGACTTGCTCGAGAAAGAAGCGCAACTTTGGACAAGACTGGAGGAGAATCGACAGGTTCAACGCTGGGAAAAGGAAGAGGAAAGGATCAATGTAGTGATCCAGGAACTCAAACAGAGGAAAAAGACCATACCAATCCCAGAACGTGTCAAGGGGACGCAAGAGCTGAAGAAGATGCAAGCAGAACTTATCACTGCACAAACACAGAAACAGGAGCGTCAGGATCAAATAGAACCATTATAGGAACGGGTAGCAGAAGTACTCACACAGGCAAAAGCAGCTAGAACATAGATGGCACAAACATAGGCAGAATGTGCAGGATTACTGAGCGACGAAGTGGCAATTCAGGTAGTGGATACCATTAAGGAGGAGACCACGCAGGCACTGATAAAAGTAGCAGAGCTGAGGGAAAAGTTCCAGACGATCACCGAGGAGATCGAGGCAACTCAGAAAGATTAGGTGACTTGGGATGAGTCACATGTCAGTGTTGGGGGCATGTTGGAAGCAGGATGAAGTGGGAAGGAAAGTGTGCACAAAGAAGAATGACAATTGGAAGAGAAATCGTGGGAAAGAAAGCATGCAAGAGGAAAGCGACAACTGGTAAGAAGCACAGCACGCGTGCATGAAAGAAGGAGGCGAAAACTAGAAGGAAGAAAAGCATGCATGCAAAGAAGGAAGACCTAATGACAATAGAGTTAGGGTTTTTGTAAGGTTTTGTGTAAATGGCTGAAGAGCCCGATAGATATAAATATAGATACGCAGGTATTAGAGGGAGGTTCGATTAGGTTCAATTGTTTTATGTAATGTTTTTTATTAGAAGAAATACTTTTGTAGAGCAATTGAGATAAAGCGAAGGAGATAAGTTAGATCTTGAGGATTAGATCACAGGTCGTGGAGCCTGGTGCAATCTAGTTCACCTCATATAGATCTTACCCATCCGAGGAGAATTGTAAGCGCACATCGCGAGAATTGCAAAACTACCATAATAAGAGAGCCAAGAGCCAGATCTTTCTGGACGTAGCCCAGGAGGGAGTGAACCACGGTAATACTTGTGTAATGTGATGAATGCATGAATATGTTTGTCATGATTTTAGTAGTTAAAAGTTGTGTGTAATGAATGATTGAGTTATTATATTGCTTGGTTAATGGTTGTTGGGATATCAAGAAAAGATGACGAGAGGTTAACATATAATAGAGAATAACAGTAGTTTGTAACACAAGTTATAATAAATGGTTCATAATATAGATTCCATATATCTCGCTCAATCCTAGGCTATAAACGCCTGAGTCTTACAACCACCCATTTAAATTTATCTCAAGTGAGACTGCGCAGTGCATTATGTGCACTATGTTGCCTTCTGGTTTACCAAAAGGGCCGATAGTTTTAGGCTTTGTTGGTACCTTTAAAGATATGAACCCTGGGTCAACAATGTAGGCGGTAGGGAAGAGTAGTCAAGTAGACCAACAAGTCTTAAAGGGGAATAACTTACCTTCTTGAAAGTGAGATTGTTTTGGCAAGAGTATTTGAGACGTCAACACTATGGAATGCATTTTTATCCTTGAATATTCCACCCAAAGATTAATAAATTGATCAAATTGTTTTGGTTAACCACAAGTAATTTTAAGTACTTAACATTGATTGATCCTTAATGAATCATTATATAATTTTTCATCTATATTGGTACTTTCTAGGTGGAAAAATTAGAGGAATTATCTTGTGGGGCCCATTTTAATGGTAAGTCCTAATTTGGAGAATTGGAATCTAGAACCTTTCAAAGACATTTTGAGGAATCAATAGCACATTTTGAGGTCAAAAATTTATTAGAATATCTCTCAGTCCCTCAACATTGTTCTACACAATGACACCTTTCCAACAGTGTGAAAATCACCTCAATTGAAGTTTGTATGAAACATTTATGCATCCCACAAATTGACCCAGTTTGTTGACCACCATGGTATCGAGTGGATTCCACGTCAACCCCCATTACTCATGTGTGGGGCTAGTTACGTGTGGAATTTCAAGAAGATTATAGAAATTCAAAACCCTAATACTAATTCATAGTTGAGGTATGCAAAAACCCTAACCCTAGACGGCTATCAAACTATGTTAAATACTGGGCCACTAGCAAGATTCCATTATTTTAGAATTGTACTTGTTAAATAGTAGAGGAGATCATACAGGAGTGGGATTTGAGAGCATAATTGAGGAGGAAGAATATTATGTAGAATTCCTTCATGGTACAGTGTGAAAGGCAAGGCCATAGTGAGTGCCCCTTTATTTGTACTTTCATTTCATAAACGAAGAAAAAAAGAGTAGAGTATAGGCCTCACCTTCTAGTTGGGTTTTCTCCTGTGTTTGGTTTCCAAAGTTAGGTTTGTTCATTTGCTTGTTCTTTCATTTTTGTATTTAAGTTATTTTTACAAATTTGAGCAATAAGCTAGTGATAATTAACCTGAGATCTAAGGAAATAAATCTTTCTAAGTTGCATGATACAGGGAAACGGGTATGTGTTTCCAAAATGGAAATGCACTAGAAACATGACCCCCAAAAAATTTGGAAATGGGGAAACATGGTGTGTGTGTATTGAAACTTTGAAAGAAAGCATTATGAATAAATGAGCAAGAAAATTTAAATGACAAGTAATGTTCTTCCATCACTTATATTGGGATCCTCATCATTAATATCACCCTTTTCCTCTTGTTTATATTTTTTATCTACCTCCATCCTCTAGGTACATCAGTCAACATCAACCAATTTTAATAAAATTTCCTAATCCAAGCCTTAAAATATGGTAGACAAATATTAGCATGCCTAACCAATGATTGTGGTTTGATTGAAGGGTACATTTTTTCTAAGGCCATGATAGAGGAGTTCAAAAATCCATACCACCAACATCGAGGTACATAAAGGGCGTGGTGCTCTTGATTAAATATCAATTCCATACCCTCATACGTGATAGAATCCAATGAAAATGTTGCAATCCTACCAATCCTGAAATCCTGAAAATTGTTAAGTATGTTGAACGTGCTTGAAATTTAAATGGGACATGAAATTCCTACTTTCTCCATATGAAGCCTGGTGAGTTTGGAACCACTCTTAAACATCTAGAAACAGTTAATGGTAATGTTAAAAATTTAAGTAAAAGTATCATTTTACTTTAATATTTTAACATTATCATTAGTTGTCATCATGAAGAAAACCTTCTACTCTTAGAGACTTTTACAAGTCTCATTAATTCATAATTAACCTCTAATTAGGCATTAACACCCAAATTGTGGGACCCAATAGTCAAATTAAGGAAAAATTGGGAAAAACAAATTGGAAACACACGGTACCAAGGCCTAATACAACCTTGAAACACATTTTAGTCCATACAAAATGCATTCCAAACACATGAAACAGATTTTGTACAAGTTAAAATGTGTTTCAAGTGCATTTCGATATGGAAACATGATTGGTACGAGGGGGACATTTCCTATAACATATGAACATGCATAATAAAATATTTCATAATATTACAAGATTTTTTGTGAGGAATTGTTCTAATGGAATATCCGTGGTAGTTTATAGATCATATTAGTCTCATAGTAGTTTTCTTTGGGGTATTTGTGGAAAGTTTCAGGATCTAAGAATTGTCTTAAGAAGAAAGTAGTAGAACCCTAGCCATAGTGGATGAGTCTGCTCATAAAAACCCTTGGCATGTAGGAAAAGAGAGATTTGTGAGGAAATGAGAGAAAGTCATTAATATCTCTCACAACATGGCCCTCCTCATGGCAGCTCTAGCGAAAGTGGACATCAATCCATACCAAGGTGAGATCAATGTTGTTAATTTGAATCATTGGTTTCAACAATTAGAAGTGTATTTTAGTGTCCATAATATAGACAAAGAGCATAAAATTTCATTCACCCAACTAAAACTAGAAATCCATGCATTAACCTAGTGGGAAAGTCACTTAGATTGGAGGATGATCTACCAAAAACTAAGTGAGAGATGTTCAAAACCATGATCAAGTCCCAGTTCTACCATATTGGTTATGTAGAGGACTAATGGATCCATTGGCATCACTTCAAGTAGAGGCAAGGATAGAGTGTGCAAGAGTACACCATCGAGTTCAGGAAGTTGGTGAACATGTTGAGTATCTCTCCCAAGAATCCAGATGTACTCCTCAAGTATCTGGGGGGTGTACATAGTGATTTGCGAAAGAAAGTGATGTTCTTCAAAGAAAATACCATTGATAAGGCTTATGTGCAAACACAATATCTGGATAACATAGGCCATAAGAAAGGATAATCAAGTGGTTCTAAACAAAAAAGACCACCAAGATGATTCTAAGGAAGGGAAGAAGAAATGGAAAGGAAAAGACAAGAAAACTACATCTACTACACATCAGTGCAATGATCCAAACAACCACTGCAACCATTTTAATATCAATTTTCACATCAATGATAAGTGTTGGAAGCTACATCTAGAGTTGAATCCAAAGAACTGTAAAGAGGATTCCAAGAAGAAGAACATGTTAGCCATGAATTGAAGCAACCTGGTAGAAAGTAGCTTAGATGTGGATGAGAATATTATTTTCACCTCGGTGTAGAAGAAGGTGAATATGAGTACCCTTTATCACAAGGAAGATAAGGAGATGAAAAAACTCTTCCATATTAATATCCAAGTCAAAAATACCAAGGAAGATTCTCTATTAAATTCCAATTCACAGGCCAATGTTATAGCATCCAATCTAGTGAGCAAGCTTGGGTTGGAAGTTCATGATCATCCTAGCCCATATCCATTGGGATGGGTAAACAAGGAGGCAAATATAAATGTCAAGAAACAGTGCAATATTAAGTTTTCTATAAGTGCATATTTTATTGATGAAGTGGAGTTAGATGTAGTACCCTTGACGTGTTTGGTGTAGTGTTTGGAAGCCCCTACATGTATATGAGCGATGTGATATTCATGAGGAGAGAAAACTAATACTACCTAATCAAGGATGGGAAATGTTACATCATCAATGCACACAAAGATAATTCAAAGATCTCTCTAGTAAGTGCCAACCAAGCCAAAAATTTGATCAGTGCTAGTAAGAAGATGCATTTATTTTCCTAAGAGAGAATCGTTAATGTGATGAATTAATAAGAGTAAAGGAATACCTATAGGGCCCATATAAATAGAAGAAACATTAGTTGGAGGATTTTTTGTATGAGTACAAAAGAGTGTTATGGGAGCCTAAAGGGTTACCGCCTAAGAGGGAAGTGGAGCATGAGATACAATTGTTTCTTGACTCCCCATTACTGAATATTGGGTTGTATAGATAGTTTTTTCTAGAAGAATATGAAGTGAAGAAATAGTTGCAACAACTACTAGAGTAGGGAGACATAATTCGACAAAGCACCTCACCTTGTGGGTCACCTATCATCATAGTACCAAAGAAGGATGGGACTTAGAGAATGTGTATTGGCTACATATATTTGAACAATATCACACTCAAAAATCAATACCTTCTACATAGGATCGATGATTTKTTAGATCAATTGCAACATGACAAGTACCTCACCAAGTTGTATCTCAAATCRGGATACCACCAAGTACRCATTAAAGAAGAAAATGCCTAGAATATTTCCTTCAAGACAAGGAMAATTMTTTATGAATAGTTGGTCATGTCTTTTGGTTTATGTAACACATTGTTGATCTATTTTCTTGTCAGGGACAAGAGACAACCTCATAGGGTATCTCTATGGGAATTCAATAATGCTCTCTATGTTTTTAAAGAAGTGGTKCTCCTCGATTTCTAACTCAGATAATAATTATGTCCAAATTTATAAACAATGGTTTTATCATTCATCACACTAGCTCATGAGAGTGGAATAGACAAAGAAARGTTAAAAWAAAAAAAAAAAAACTTTAAATATAAAGAAGAAAAATAGTTCATAACATTGTATCATATCTATTTCCACATCATGGAAAGACACGACAATCTATCTGAAGCAAAATGAACAAAACAAAAGGTGGTAAGGATCATGGTCCTTTAAGAGAACTTTAAATGATTTTACCACATTCATATCATATGGATGCATAGGAAAATCATTCTCGAGATTTCATGCTTAAAATTGAAGTCTGAAATCACAAAAGTTATGAGCCCCCCAAGACAACTCTCTGTGGGATTTCAAAAATAAGTACAAATTGAGTACTTTAACATCAAATAAAATGTGTGCATCAACTCAGCACTACAAAATATTCATGATATTTAAACGAGAAAATAGAAAATGTGTTCCCCCTAATGGGTTGGGATGGGGCTCCCTTGGATCATATATACAGCAAAGACAACTTGGAAGATAGAAGGAGGCAGTTAGAAATTATTCTTACACATAGTAACACTAGAATTGACAAGAACTAGATGATTCGCAAACTAGAATAGGAAAGCAGTAAGGGAAATGCTTCAGACAAAGCGTATACTCACAAAAGTGGAAGTAGAGAGGTCTGTGTTTCTTCTTTATCATTCTTTATATAATAGGATCGGGTCCAAATGAATTGTCATAGTCATTTCTTTGAACTCTAGGCTAGGGTGGATCAACAATTGATTTTAAAGCATCGTTGATCCATTCTTGAATATATTCACGTAACAATGCCACAATTATGTCTTACTTTACCTTGATTCTAAATAACTCATCCTCAATGCTCTTCAACATGTCCTCTTGTTGATGCATCATGGATTATTGATCTTCATTATCGTTCATGATACCAACCAGCCACCACCGCAATTCTTCTTCTAGGAAGTTTTCTAGGTCATCAAATTCCACTCCCTATGCAACCCTTAGTGCAACCATTCATTTTCCAATTGGTCCTTATTCAAAAACATCAATTCCTTTATCAATAGGGGACCTTCCATCTCCTTTATAACATTGATAACTTTAAATAATAGTGAACTTTTATTTTCCATTGGAGAATCACATGTGGCGCACAATTGTTGGAGAGCATATATTCTTACTAGCCAGCCCACTTGTATGTGCTTCAGCCTACTTTTGGAATGCATGTCCTCGTTTTGTCTCACCATATCATCCATAATTGATATTATCACCACAAACATGCTCACAACATTCTTATAGAAATTTTCATCATTCTGTCAATCCTCTTGCAAATATTCCTTGACAGCCTAGATCCTTTCAGCTATTACACTAGCTTCAACAATTATTTCCAAGCCTCCTGCATAATTTCAAGTATCTTATCAATATTTTTAGCTACATATATCCTCACACCAACAATTGGTTTCATGGCCTTGGTAACTTGGAGTTTGATATGACCATTTCCTTAGGGAACTCACTTGGGACTATCACAGCTAATGGTTCTGCAAATAGTGGCTTCAGGATAAGAGCCTCTTCCAGTTCCCTTACTCTTCTTCAATATCTCCTTATCTATTTCCTTCTTTGTTATTGAGTGAGCTAAAGATTCCCCTGTATCTTGATGAACTTTGAGGATTCCTAAAGGTTTCAAGCCTTTTATTTCAACTTCAAAGCTCCATTTCTTTGTCAGCTTTTTATCCTTCATGTTGAATCTCTCGATGTGGAGCTTCTTGGATTGTCTGTTGTACCTGGTATGGTCAAGAATGATGCATTCTTCTTCAAAAAAACCATCCCTTATCGAGCTAACTCCTCTTCTATCCATTTTATTTCAGCTAACTATACTACAACCCATGTGGGTGTGTTATTAACTTCACCAATTTCCATGTTGGTCATGTTCAATTCCAAATCATCGGGATCTGCAAGAGAACATTCCTCCAAGTTCCTTTTTCTTTTCTTCACAGGAAGAAAAGTATGCATTGCCTCCAATTTGTATCGAGGGGGATCTCGACCATCTCCATCTCATGTGCATCCCTCTTTATTATCCTTACCACCTACATTTCTCTCCTAACCCGTGTGGCCCAAAGAGGGTTTTTTGTGGTGTCGATGTACTGCGCCACCCTCAACGCTAGCTATGGAACGACCCTTATGTTTGTGATTTGCATGATTTTATCCTTTAAAAGGAGGGACTTCTAATGTACGCATATTTGAACTCACCCCAATATTTGAATAATCTTGAACTGGTTGTTTATTTCTTTTAGGAGAAATTTTGCTTGAGATAGTTTCCACCTTGCCTTATATGGGCGAGTCTTCATTGTCGTCACCCCCTTTCGAGATCTATTGCACCCTATTAAATACTGCGGGGTAACGGATGGCTAGCATATGGGCCACAAAAATACCTTATGGGTCAAAGTATCCAATGGAATTGGATTCTTTCATATTGAAGAATTCAAAGGATCCATCCATTTTGGCGAGACTCGACAAGCTCTTGATGGTAATCCCAAAAATTTTGAATGGCATCGGGATAAATTTTTGCTTTCATTTCTTGTTGAAGAACAAGAACCACATCATATATTTTTTGCAAAACTCATATGCAATAAATTGGTCACACATGAATTGTGGTGGAAGAAGTGGTTTCCCCTTGAAACCAAAGAGCCTTATGAATGTGAATTGTTCTTCAAATACGTAGACTCATTTCCCTTTAATGGATTCCATGGCCACCTTTGGGACCCTAACGGGCTTGGTTCCTATGAGCATACTTCTACATTCCCTGATGATGGAGTATTGTATTTGGTAAAATAAAAATGGGGCCTTCTGTTTCCAAGGCATGGGATAATAGAATTGAGCTAGGTCATCCTCAAAATTGGCATTGCCCCTTGGGGACATGCCCTCGAATGTGTTATAGTAGGAAAGAGCCAGAACCAAATAAGAGGTCATGTGAAACCTCTTTGACTGAATAAAATTAGAAAACTGATGGGAAATATCGTTCGATATGACTTGTGCCCAGTCAAAAAGGGCACCCATCTTCACAAATTAATAGAGGACATATAGGACATACCTAGGGACAAATGTCATCTAATAATGACCCATAAGTTGTGCAAAAATCCAATTGAATTCCTTGAATAGCTTCACCAACACACATTCATTGATTTCATTGAGGCTCGAGGGTATAGTCGTGGGATGGATAAAAGATTCCTTGAGCATGGTCACCCCACCACCTTGGGCATCCAAAAAGGAGTCTACCTCTAGAAGTTTCAGGACTTTGTTCGATGTCGGTAGGTGCAACATCCTTCTAAAAGTGTTTTGGGAGAGGGATACAATTTATTCCTCTTTCCTTGATGTGACTGAGTGGGTTCTTAGAATCGAACCTCTTATCACACCAAGTGACTAGTTCTCTGAAATAAAATTCCTTTGGCACACACCCAACTTTTACTATTCTTGGCATTCAAGATTTGTTTTTTAGCGTGTCTTCCTAAGAAAGATTGGAATACCACTTATATGCTATGGACCATTGAAAATACCTACAAGCATGGGCCAATGAATTCACATCTCCATAGAAAGGTTCTTTCTTTCTCTCGTTCACCATGTTTTTCCTCTTTCAATGCACTTGGGTAAGTGTGAAGATTACACGTATAATCCTTGATTTTAAGCATGATGGGCATCCCTTAATCACCAATTAAGGGAAAATTAATTGTTCAAAATTTCCCCTTTGTACCCTTGGTGCATGCCTCACATTAAATAGTGATTTTCATTAGCGTACACTATGATCAGATGGAATGTGTGAGAAATATTTTCCATTAATCAGTCACATCTACTCAATTATGTAGGAGGGAATGCACGGATTACCTCAAGAAAACCAATTGAATCTTACATGGCAGGTGAATGTATGCTTACCTGGTATGTGGGTTGGGGCGTTGGGAGTGTGATGTGGAATGTGATGCGAGATTATAGGTTTTCAAACCTACGGGAATGCAAGCATGTGGATATGTGGGTTTGTAGACCTATTGGACTATGGGTCTGTAGGAGTGTTTTTTTACAGGTTGCGGGTATGCGAAGATGAAAAAGTGTCATTTTGCAAGTTGGAGAAATGTGGGTATGCATGTATGCAGGAATTCGGGCACGTAGGCTTGCATGTTTGTGAGGGTACATGAGTTCCAGGATTTCATTTTACGGGTTGCGGTAAAGTCATTTTAAGGGTTGCGATAATGTGGGTATGTAGGCATGTGGGTGCATCTTGTTAAGGTTTTCTTCCTACCCCACATGGTAGACTTAGGAATGATTCAAGTACGGATGTAGGGGACTTTTATAAGAGTGTTACCATCCCACTTCATTACTACTAAAAAATTTAAAAGTGGAGACCCTCAAGGAAACAAAACATACCTAGGTAGTAGGAAAAACATATCAACATACACCATCTACATTTAGGAAATTGACAAATGTTATATTACCATTTAGATTCATTTGTAAGGGTGTATTTGGATGACATATTGATTTATAGATATACCTAGGAAGAACACATATCACATCTTATGTAGGTGTTAGAGACTCTGGAAAATCGTTAGTTGCTAGCTAACCTTAAGAAATGTGAGTTTTCTCAACTGTCATTGGTGTATTTGGGGTACAAGATTGATGGAGGGGAACTCAATATAGATCCCATGAAGATAGAGGTCATCCTAAAGTGGTTAGTTCCTACTAATTTCATTCAAGTTAGGATCTTTGTTGGGGTAGCACAGTACCTACAAAATTTCATAGTATCCTTTTCAATGGTAGTTGCACCACTCAGCCAATGGTAAGAGTTTCCATTGGGGAAGGAAATAGTAGAAATATTTCAATGAAATGAAATGGAAAATCAATAAATCACCAATACTTGCATTACCTAACTTACAAAATCCTTTCAAAGTGGAGACAAATGCAAGTGGATATGTTATGGGAGCAGTCTTGACGTAAAGAGGTAAATCAATATGTTATCATTCTAAGATGTTTCATGGGGGAGTCTTGAACTACCCTATGTATGATAGGTAAATATATTCCCCTATTAAAGATATTAAGAAATGGAAGCACTATCTGATGGGCGACGAAACCATTATCCACGTTAATCACCAGCCACTACAGTATTTGTAGGCCTAGAGTAAGCTTCATCAAACGAGACATTACAAGTGGATGGGTTTTATGAAATAGTTTAATTTAGTCATAAAATATAATGGAAGCATTAATAAGTTGGCACACATTCTTTCAATACCATTCACGTCCAATATTATATCTTTCAAAACTATTATGTACATGGAACCTTTTACCCATTATGCATACAAAGAGGCATACATAGAAGATGAGGAATTTAAATAGGTGTTTCGGTAGCTATAGGGCCAAATTTGTGTAGAAGAAGGTGAAGGTAAGGCTAACTATCATCTCCATAATGGTTTACTCTACAAGATAGACAAGCTTTGTGTCCCTAAAGGTGAAATATTGTAGATTATCGAAGAGAATCACACCTCCAAGGTTTGAAAACATTTTTGTGTTGAGAAGACAATTGTCAACTTAAAGAGGTATGTGTATTGGCCCAAAATGAAAAAATATGTAGCTCAGTATATTAGAGGATGCATACTTTGTTATACTAGAAAGCCCAGTAATAGAAATCAAGGTTTATACCATTCCTTACCTATACCCACTCAACCTTGAGAAATCATTTCCATGGATTTTTTTGGTGGCTTTTTGACAACCAGGAAGGAACATGACCATTTATTTTTTGTAGTTGACAAGTTCAAAAAGATGTGCATTCTTACGCCTTGTAATAAGGTCATCAAAGGACAAGAAGTAGCAAACATGTTCTTTGAACAAGTCCGGGTGCGTTTTGGGATACCAAGAAGTATCATCTCAAATAGGGATACTAGATTTCTTAGTGCCTTTTGGAATACACTTTGAGAAAATATGGATACCAAGTTGAAGAGCTCTACAACATTCCATCCACAGATAGATGGGAAGATATAATTAGTCAATGGGAAATTGGCTTAACTTTTGAGGGTTTACAATCAGAAACATACAAACACCTAGGATTAGAATCTAATATATATTCAACGCTCTTATAACATAGATGTATGTACTTCTATCAGTAAGTTCCTTTCGAAACTTTATTTGGGTATTTGGTGCCTTCGACCTTGGATGTTTTATATGGAAAATAAGTATGGGTGAGGAAAGATGTCATAGGAGAAGCATTGAAAGCAGAGAGATTTATTTAAAAGATTAGGAAAAATCATTTTCATGTACAAGAAATGTTGAAGAAATCATACGAAAAGTACAAGGCCCAACAAGATCAGCATAGAACTAAGAAAAAATTCAAGGTGGGAGATAGAGTTTGGTTATAGTTGAACTAATAAATGTTACATGGTCCTAGTAAGAAGATCAAGTCTCTGCAGTATGGCCCTTTTGAGGTATTAGAGAAGGTGGGTGACAAATCCAAAGGGTCAAGTCCTACCTACTATAGAGGACTTAACGTCAGAAGCTTAGGAAAAGTTGGCAAAAGATACGATTTTCTAGAAGAAGTCCAAAACTACTAGACAAAGACACCATGACCTCTAGCAGATCAGGTTGAAGGGAAAAATTCCATGCATAGGAAAAATTGTATTCAAAGGAGAAGGTAGAGGAAAATTTTCCTCGCCTCATTCAATAAAATATTTTGGGGACCAAAATCCTCCCAAAATGGGGAGGTATGATCTAGAATGGATCATTATATAATTTTCATTTATCTTGGTACTTTATGGATGGAAAAAATGGAGGAATTGACTTGCAAGGTTTTCTATAGTGGAAAGTACCATTTTGGAGATTTCGGGTTTTTGAAGATGGGAAACTTTTGAATTGTCCCTGATCTTCACCATATGTTCTTCCATCTCCTTCAAAAAATATGGTCCAATGGAAGATTTATTTATTAGGTTATCCCATCATACCGATGTGTTACATTTACTTCCATACAATGCTTCAAATGGGCTCATTGTTAATGACGCTTGATACCCATTGTTGTAAGAAAATTATACTAAGTGGATGTAATCTTCCCACTTTGATGGTTGGTCCATAACATACATTATGAGCATGTCTTCAATGATTTTTTTGCTCCTCTCTATTTTCCCATCTAATTGTGGGTGATACCATGTACTGAGATTTAAATTTGTCCTAAATCCTTTGAACAACCCTTTCCAAAATTTGGATATGAACTTTGGATCTTTGTCTAAAACAATTGCCTTGGGTACCACATCTAGCCTGACAACTTCCTTCATGTAAATCGTTGCATTGTTTGTTTCCTTGTGTGTAGTCTTCACATGAATAAAATGTGCATCCTTAGTTAATTTATCCACCACCACCATGATGGAATCATGTTGCTTCATTGTTCTCGAAATCTTTGTAATGAAAAAAATTGTAACCACTTCCCATTTCCACTCAGGAATGGGAAATGGTTGTAAAAGTATCGCTAGATGTCTATTTCCAGTATTCACTTCCTGGCACTCTAGACAATTGTCTATGTGATTAGCCACTTATTTATTCATTCCTGGAAAAAAGTATTGGCTTCTTATAGTTGCAATTGTTTTTTGATATCATGGGTTGCCAGAATATGGCACATTGTGCATTTTCCTCGGCACTATATTTTTCACCTCACCAAAATTTGGCACATATATTTTTCCTTTATACATGAGTATCCTATCCTCTTTCATCTCATAATAATTAAATTTTTGTTGTAAGTTTCCTTGTTGTAATCTTTCTTTTATTTCTAAATATTGTTTATCTGAATTGGAAACCTTTAAAAGTTTGTCTTTGAAATCTGTGTTGAACATGCTAATGGATGAAATATGCATTTCATGAGCACTTTTGTTGAGTGCATCGACCACATTATTTTCCTTTCCTTTTATATGCTTATTTTCAAAGTCATATTCACTCAGAAATTCCATCCATCTAGTTTTCCTGACATTTATTGTTGGTTGACCAAACAAATGTTCCAGACCATAATGGTTTGTCCTTAGCTCAAATATTCTCCCCATGAGGTAATGTATCCACATTTTTAATGTGTGAACAATTGTTGCTAATTCCAAGTCATGGGTAGCATAATTCCTCTGATGCTATTTTAATTTTTGGGACTCAGCATACCACATGATATTTTTCAGTGAGGACTCCATTGAGCCCTTCCTTGCAGGAATCCATGCACGCCACAAAATATTCATTTGGATCCACAATCTTTAATATTTTTGTACTTGTAAAAATATATTTCAACTGCTGAAAACTTTATGCACGCTTGGAACTCCATTCAAATTACACTCCCTTATTTTGCAAAGAAGTGATTGGACTTGCAATCTTTGAGATTCCTTTCATGAATATTCATTAATAACCTGCAATACCCATGAATGATCTAACCTATGTCACATTTATTGGCGTTGGCCATCCTCTAATGGCCTCTATCTTCTCGGGATCCATGGATATACCATCTGCTGAAATAATATGCCCCAAGCAGTGGATCTTATTTTGATAAAAGGTGAACTTACTTAGCTTGGAATACATCTTGTGCTCTCTCATAACTTGCAGCACCATTCTCAAAAGTTTCTTATGTTCCTCTTTTGTCCTTGAGTAGATGAGAATATCATCTAAGAAAACAATTACAAACTTGTCAAAGTATTCCCTGAACACTCCATTCATTAGGCACCTGAAAAGAAATAGGGCATTTGATAGTCCAAAAGGCACTACCATAAATTCATAATTCCCATATATTTTTATGGTCGTTTTCTTGTTGATATCTTCTTATGTTATCCTCACTTGATGATAACCTGATCTCGAGTCAACCTTGGAAAAGATTCTTGCACCTTTCAATTGATCAAATAAATCATCAATCCTTGGAAATGGATATTTTTTCTTTATGGTGACCTTGTTTAGTTGTCTGAAATCAATACATAGCCTTAAGGTTACATCTTTCTTCAAAAAAAAATAATTGGGGCACCCCAAGGTGACACACCTGGGCATATATACCCCTTCTTCAAAAGTTCGTCAACATGCATCTGCAACTCCTTCATTTCTAATGTTCTCATTTTGTAATATGTCTTGGACACTAGGGCAGCCTTTGGAACCAAGTCAATACAAAAATCATTGTCTCTCTTTGGTGGAAATCATGGTGTTTCTTCAAAAAACATTTGAAATCTTTCAAGACTGAGTGGTTTTCAATACTTGGAACTTTATCTCTGGTTTCCTCTTCCATATGGGATGAAAAAATATGACATCCCTTCTTGAAACTCTTTTTCAATGGCATGGGTAAAATTTCCCTAACAGCTACAACACTTGGAATGCCTTGAAATTTTCCCCGCTTCCTGTCTTCATAAAAAAAAAATGATTGTCTTGTTGTAAGAATCTAGGAAAACATTGTGTTTCTCCAACCAATCCATGTAATTTAGATAATCATATCAACCCAATGGTATGATGTTCACATCTACATTTGTGTTGATTCCATTCATGTTTATTGGGAAACATTTAACCAACTCATTGATTTTCCTCTTAGCCCCTGTGGCCAACAGAACTAACCAATATTTTGTATGCTTACTCATTTGCAAGTGAAATATTTCAACAATGTTAGAATTTATGTAGCTATGGCTAGCTCCATAACCAATTAAAATTGCTATGGGTTGATTATCAATCTTACCTTCCACTTCGATCATGGGGGATTGATACTCTACTTGTTTGTTGCACAAGGTTACATAACTCATTGGCATACTTCCTCCCTTGTCTTCGATTATTTTAACATCCTGAATGTTGTGGATCGTCATCATTCTTTCTCCTTTGTGAGGGAAGTCCCTATACAAGTGATTTATTTCACATCCCCAACCTTCAACAAGTTGTTTTCATGGCCTTTCCCAAATGAATATGCCATGTTGGGCTCATTTTGGATTGACTAACCTTGTTGATTTGCTTGTGAGGTTTTTTTTTTTTGTTTTTTTTTTTTTGGAAAAGGGTGGCTTAAAACATTTCTGCATTTTCTCCTTCTTTCCCTTCATCTTGTCATTCCAAGTATTTTGGAAGTTTGACATTCCTTTGCTCTATTCACAAAGATGTTTTTCCCTCCTTATTCCTTCCTCCAAGGTCCTGGGGTTATCACAGTGTATTTTTTCACTATAGAAGGAGGGTAACCCACTTAGAAACCTTTAGATTTTGACCTTCTCATCCTTTATGAAACCCACATACTTTAGCAACTCAAAGAACCTCTTCTCATAGGCATCCATTATCATGCTTCCCAAAATGAGTTCAAAGAACTATTTGTTCTTCCTCTCATAGTAATGATTAGACAATTATTTCTCTTGGAAATATCCTTTGACTACCTCCATGAGACCTTCCTCTCATAAAAGTGTTTTTCTTTCTTAATTTGATCCCACCACATGGATTCCCTTCCTTGCAAGTGGTAGGTTGCAATTCGTGTATCTACCCTAGAGAGATAATCATGCAATTGGAAATATTTCTTTATTTCCAACAGCCAAGTCTCAGCCTCTTCTCCCTTCCTGTTCTCACCATTGAAATTTGGTGGCTTGATTTTCCTGAGTTCACCTTACAAGATGTATACCTCAGGCCTTCTCTTATGTCTCCTGACAAGGGACACACTTGGGCTGCTCCCTGGCACTGAACTTGCATGAGCTCTCCTAGTGGATTTCTCTAGGGAATGATGGTTCCTTCTCATGTTCCTTGACTACCTATCATTCCTATCCTCATCCCTTATTCTATGGGATATATATGTTGTCACTTGTCTAGCACTATTTTATTTATTTTTGCTAGATTATAATGGAAGAATAAGGAGGCACGAGCATGTAACTATGAAAAGACTGCATAGAGAAGTGAAGAGATATAGGGAAGACAATGAGAACGTTATGAAATCCTGGGAAGATATACTTCATATTTTAAATGTGTTGCAAACGCAAGCTAATGTGTAGGATTCCTCAGCTTAACCGAGGAACATAATACCTGCAAAGCTCCCCTGGCTTAACCGAGGAACAAAAATATATGTAACGTTCCACCAGCTTAACCGAGGAACATTACTACATAGAATACACACAAAGATGAAATTTTTCCGCTAACTAAATTCCTATAGGTTATCAGATACAAATTGTACACACAATTAACTAGATTATGATACTCATAATTAAATGCATCTACAAAATAATAAATGAACATGAGTTTAGATAATAAAACATCTACAACAACATATAAAAGGATTCTCACTCATAGAGTAAAAATTCACAACAATTAACTCATGAAATAACTCAAAAATAGATAAGCACTTATCCTTTTAAAATGTTTGTGCAACCAACTGCTTGGGAGGGGAATTCCACCCAACCATAGACTTGTTGTTCCAAATATCAACAACAAGTTACCCTCGAGATGGGGCTAGGAATCCACAAAATAAAGGTTCCTCTCACAGTCCACTCATAAATCATTATCCCACAATCCACTGGTATTCTCCTATAGTTATCTTGAATTTCCTCCAGCTCTCTTCCCCTTAACCTTCCCAACCCAAGGAATGTACCCCTTCACTTCTCTCAATCCATCACGCATATCATTTGTTTATAAGGGTCTCTCTAACACAAGTGACTGGGAAATATCACTACTAGGAACTCAAGGGAACTCACTTCTAGGAAAACTACCAGTATAAACAACAACAATCACGTGTTGTTACAATGCAACTCACCCAGGAGTTCACTCTTTAGTCCTAACAACCTAGTTCTTCAGTTTTAAACTTCAAAACACTCCAATAACGCTCCAGCATGCTCTATAATTCACCCATCCTTCTTGTTCCATATCCCATGCTCTTTTTCCCTTCTCGTTTCTTGTTTTTCATGCCCAAAAACATGCCTGTAAAACTATCTGTAACTACCCATACCAATTTCCTCCCTTTTCCCCAACAATTTGACACACACTCTTTCCCAAAATTGATTGTACTCGGCCCCATGTTTCCAATAACCATGGGATGTGACTCTCACAGCCACCCTCTTACAGGTATTCAATGATTGGGTTTTCATACACTCAACCAGAAAATTAGAAGGTTGTCCCAAATGATAATAAAATTCAAAAATGTGGGTTGAATTAATACCCATTAATAATTTCTCCCTTGGACCCCTCTTAGACACTCACTTCTCTTGAGGAAAACTCAGCACCTGTCTCTTTCTATATCCCCCAAGAGTTTTCAATCCATTTTATTTATTAAAAATAAAAAAATACATTTCGCATATACATTATTATTCATGGCCACATTCATATCTACATTATGCATTAATTAAAATGGGGATTATAGTGGGGATGTTAATTCCCTCTCCCCTACAATTTTTCACCATCCTCAGTGCACAACACCATATCAAAAAAACATATATGATTTACATCATAATAATTAGAAAATAAAAATCATGCACTTTCACAACTCCAACAGCAGTTCCAACCAAAATATCTCACTTCTCTTAGCCTGTTGACCCAAGGTATGCACCCCATTCACTACTCTCAATCCATCGGGTTGTGTTATCACATGAGGTTTTCAAGGGTCATATGTGATTGTTGTTAATACCTATGTATGTACCCTCATCTCATCTCTCTCTCTCTTTTCCCCACCACCAAGTCCTAGGATATTTCCCTCTGACTAATAAATTTGTTTCCCCCCCTTTGTTGATGACCTGGTTTCCCGTGGTGTCTTGTCCAACCAAGTCTCGGCCCGAAGCTTTTTTGTTTTTCTCAAAGAAGAACAAGCACTCATCATCAATTTGTCTCGAATTACTGGTCATTTTGTTGCCTAAGCCCACATCAAGTTGTCCAAATATCTGTTTACATAGGCAGTAGCCATGGGCACAAAGCGCAACACTCAAAAAGGTCTATTGCGGGCTCGAAGCAAGCAAAAAGGCAAGTTTAGTTTTCAACGGCAGAGTTCCCCTATGAAGTTCAGATCAACGGCCCTCGGGCACTCAGAATTATAAAGTTGCGTGAAGTTTAGAAGCCCCAGAATTGAAGATCAAGCGCCATGTGTCCTTCCCCAGCAGACGGGCATGATTAACTTCGGAGTTCAGGTTTCAACATTTTTGGCGCTTCTCCTCTCAATTTTCTCCGAAGTGTTTTTCCCAGAGCGCACAGATCTCTACCGCATGTCTGTCTCCAACAGATGGTCATGATTTGCTTCGTCATTTTGGGTTTCGAGAGTTTGGGCTCCTCTCTTTTGGGTTTCCCCCAAAGAACATTCCCACGGAGTGCATGGATCTTTGTCACGTGTCCGCCCAGATCAATGGCTCATATCTTCTCCGGAATCTAGAGCTTCGGCATTCTCACTTATTCCTTATTTGCAAATTCTCGAAGTGTTTCTGCTGCGGGTTGCAGTTCCGACGTATGGCGCTCATCTGTTAGAGACACGAAACATCCGTCTAGCGCTGACACATGGCACTCGTTTTAGGCACCTTTGGGCATATCATCTGCTTATTTTCAAGTGACGCATGTCATCCTCCTCTCTGTGACACATCAACATAGTGACATCAAGTCACTTCATTATCTTCAAGAAGTCATTCTCTGAGAAATATTCTTAATCAACATCGAAGCTCCCTAGCACCAAAATTGGTGCCTTCCCCAAGAATAATTAAAGAGTTTCTAAAGTTGGTGGGAAGGCAAAGCTTCAACGGTGGCGCTAAAATAGCGGGACTTCCCAGATCTCAAATCGTGACCTGACCAACGATCGCACTCCATTTCAGGGTCATAACGTGCTCAGACATTAAAATATTTAAGTCGGTCAAAATCTAAGCCATGGTTTTTGGGAAGAGCGATGTGGCAGAAGGTAGGGATTTTCGGGCTCAAAAGCAGTATGGTTCCAAACTGCTTTCAACAGCTCTGAATTCACATGCTCATTCAGCGTCATACTTGATTGCAACAAGTGGTTTCCCCCTATTTATCAGGCCTTGTCTTGATCCCGAGGAGATATCAGTTAATGGACACAGGCTGGTAGTTGAAACCCTGGCTCAGTCCATAAATAGAAAGCATGGAGTGTATGACCGTGGAGACAGAAATGTCAGCTTGAGCTAACCCTGTGGATGGTTTTTCCTATAGGCCCATGTTGATTTGAGCATGCACAGTCTGACAGAAGGATGCACATACATAAAGCCTTGAATGGATGGCCAGATCACACTCCTGGTAGTTTTGAACTGATCTGAGTATAAATAGATCAGTTCAATATTTTGTTAAGGTCATCAACTGGTTGATTCGAGCTCCCTATTGTGTAATTTTGATGCAGAATTATTCTTTGGTTATGTATCAAATTTGAGACTTCCACATTAATAGAATTCAACTCCTTTCATTTCTTTGTTTAAACTATGTTGAAACACTTGGGCATGGAGGATCTAGTCAAGGGTTGTGGTTCTATTGCAATGTAGGCTTGATTATAGTATTGTCATAACCAATTTTAGTTAGCTTCCTTCTTATCTTATTTCCCCTTACGCTGAAAGGATCAGGCATGGAGGATCCATTCGAGTTTTTGTAGTTGCATGGTAATGTAGGTTTGATTATTATTTCACTGTGACACATTTTAGTGTCTAAAACTTAAGTTCAAGAGTGCTCTTGAGCCTGAGTTTTTCTTCATCAAGTTGCTAGAAAGTCGGATGGTCATAGACTTCTTGTTCACTCCTCTCACCAAGTCTTCCTTTTTCTCATACTTAAACTCAAATCACTGACTGAAGTTAAGGAGGACCTCACTTCCTTGTGCAATGCTTGTTCAATTTCTATGTTAAAATCATTCTTGTACTGAGTTTTGGTCCATTTGACCTCCACTCATAAAACCAACATCCACCAAATATTCTGATGGGTATTGGTCTTATCCTCTTGCAATATGAGGGTAAATCTCAATGCTAACATTCTTGGCGTCATTTTCGGGGAACAAACTAAAGAAATTTCCCTGGGATTGAACGACAAAGAAATTATGACTCTGAAGGTGCATCAAAAATTAGTAACTTGAAGATTGCAGCTTGCACCTGGCGACTCCACTGTTTTAAGTTGTGGCTCCCAAAGGCAGACACATGAGGTCTACTCCACAACTGCCTCTGGAAACACCTGAAGTTGACCCAGAAAATATTATCAAAATGGGAAAGACCTCTCAAGAAGGACTTTCAGCTGCTTTACCAGGTGATTCTGGTAATTTACAAACTTCTCCTTTTAAAGATCTAGTATCTGCATCAAATTCCCCTTTTTTACCATCTACTGGAGTTTCCAGAAGTTTAAATTTTAGAAGTTTTGTTGTTAAATTCTCCCCTTATATATCTCATTTGGAAGAAATTTTTGACACCCCTATTTCCCCTGATACTGTGAAGTGGTTTAGACCCAGAAGCTTAGAAAATTTTCCCACTTTGGGTTTGCCTACTCCTCCTCCTGTCAACGTTGTTGTATCTAAAGAGGGGGAAACTTGTTTTCCTTTGAACCCAATATTATTCTCCTCCAACACTCAATCTCTTTCCTTCTCCCCTAGAAACACAATTCTGGTCTCACCTGTCCAAACTCTATCTCCCCCTGGTTCTCCTACAGTTCACATCCCAATGGCAGGCACTAATCCTCATAGAAACAAAATGGATGCCATTGTGGCTACTAGGTATGCCCCTCTTGTTTTACCTCAGCCTATGAATTCCCTCCCAATTGGAGATTACCTCAAGTACATGCCCAAGTTTACAAGAGAGGAAGACATAACTTCTAAAGAACACCTTTCAACTTTTTACAGTTATGCAGATAATCTTAATATTGAAAATGAAGATGTCTGGTTGAGATTTTTTGTACAGAGCCTTGATGGTGAGGCTATAAAATGGTTCAGGGACTTGAATCATGGATCTATTGATGGGATTGATGCATTTTTAAGACATTGGGGGGATAAAAAAATATTTCCTTTATTATATTACATAGTTTGGGTCACTTAATAGAGAAGAGGGGGAATTTGTCTCAAACTTCTCCAAGATATTTAATAAGATGTACAATAAGATCCCCACTGATATTAAGCCTACTGAAACATATGTCAAGATCACTTATGCTAGTGCTTTTGACCCCAAATTTTGCCTCCTGCTGAGAGAAACAAGAGCTACCTCCTTGGCTCATATGCAAGACGCATCCCTTGAAGTAGAACCCAATATATTGGAAGTTGATAAGCTTAGAAGTAAGGTTGATAGAGACAGGAGAAAAGGTAGGGATGAAGCTTTGACCTATGGTTGCTCTACTTTCCACCCTCAGGTTGATGAGTTAACAAAACTAGTAAAATCACTTTCTGTAAAAATGGAGAAATTGAAATTTGAAGGGAAACAGGGCTATAGGAACGCCCAAAATAATGACAACAAGGGTAATTTCAGGAGACCAAATAATGCCCCTCAGATCATACAGAGGGATCAAATAAATAGGGATAGGGATGATCAAAAAATCCAACTCCCTCTCCAAAACAACCTAGTTATTGATGAGGAAGGAGAGGAAGAAGAAACTAATCCTGAAATCCATTGTCTTGGTGACACCTCTTCATCCCCTCATTTAACTCAGTCTGCATATGAAGAGTCCCCCATGGATAGTCAGCTAAATGAGATGAGCAAAGGGGAAAGGACCAGTGGAAATCCAAATAGATACAACCTTAGGTCCAAGAAGAAAGAGGGAAAGCCTGACATTCCTGAGAAACCCACTAAAATAGACCATCTTGTTAAGGAGGTGGTAGCTATCGGCAAAGAAAAAGAGGCACAAGACCCCTAGATAGTGGTTAGAATCCATATCCCAGAAGCGAAGGAGATTATGAATCCTCCCTCCTCATTTAGCTTTGAGAATGATATTCAAAATATTAAGATCCATGTACCTTTCTTGGAGCTAGTCAAGCATGAGGATTTCAAGAGGTACCTCTCCAAAGTGCTACAACCTGAGCCTTCATCTTATTCCACGGATTCGATCAACCTCCAAGATGAAAATCCTATTGTCATACTAGGACCTTTGGTTGAGGATAGAGATGACTCATCCCATCCTTTATATACCTCATTGAACATCCAGGATAAGGTGCTACACAACTGCTTGATGGATTCAGGGGCATCTCACAATCTCATGCCTAAGATTTTCATGGAGTAACTTGGGTTGGAGGTTACAAAAACTTACCATGACTTGTACTCGTTTGATTGCAGGAAGGTGAAGTGCCTCAGGGTTATTAAAGACTTGGTTGTTTCCGTGTTCCAGTTGCCAATGAAAAGCGTGGTCATGGATATTGTGGTTTCTAATGTCCCCCCTAATTTTGGGATGTTTTTGTATAGATCTTGGATTAAAAGACTAGGGGGAATGTTGCGGATGGATATTTCATATGCCACTATCCCTGTATTTGGGGGAGAGCATAGACGACTTTATAGGGAAGCACAACTTTCTTACATTATCAGTGATGAAGAAAATCCAACCAACCACCCCATTTTTGCAGTAGACACTGATCTAGAAACCAATATGCTACAACTCACTGATAGTCCTCAAGAGCCTATTGAAATCAAAAAGAAGCCCATCACTTCTTGTGAAGACCCTCCTTCCAATATCTTTGTTTGGAAAATGTTTTTTGATGGAGCATCTTCCAAGGAAAGTGTTGGGGCTGGGGTAGTTTTCATTTCCCCCACCCAAGAGACCATATCTCTATCTTTTAAGCTTGAATTTGAAAAAACAAACAATGTGGAAGAATATGAGGCTATTTTTTTGGGTTTGAGAGATGCTAAATAGATGGATATTGAGGAGCTAGCAGTGTTTGGAGATGTTGAGTTAATTATCCATTAGGTCATAAATATGTATCAAGATAAGCACCTTAGGTTAAGGGCCTACGGAAATAAAGTTTGGGATCTTGTTGATAGTTTCTTCTTGGATTTTAATATCTCATTTGTTCCAAGAGAGGAGATCTCTATGGAAGATTCATCGGTTGTCTCAACAAGTAATTTCAAGTCCCCTTTTCCCCCAAAGCTCAAGTATGAGGTGGAAGTAAAATATAGACCCTATATTCCTAACAATGTCAAACATTGGAAGGTTTTTGAGGATGATCTTGAAATGAAAATATTTCTTGAAGCTGTAGATGAATTTTTTTATTTGAATATTGATCAGGATCGAGATATTGAAGAAATCCCCCATGCTGATATTTTTCTGAATAAAATTGCTAACCATCATATTGTCCAGTTACCCAGTAACCATATTCCAAAGGGACTTGTCCCCTTGGAAAGATTGTTTGACAAGAATGATGTTGATGTAAAGGTTAAGGGTGCAACTAAAGATGCTAGTGTGACTGAATGAAATTTAGGAACAACGGAGGATCACAAATATGTTAAATTATCTAGCATCTTGTCAAAGGAACAAAGGGCCAAGTACGTCAAGCTTTTGAAGGATTTTGCTGATGTTTTTTCTTGGAAATGTGAGGATTTAATGACATATGACACAAACATCATGGAACACAAAATCCCTTTGAAAGAGAAGGCCAAACCTTTCAGGAAGAAACTCATATAGATAAACCCCATGTTGTTGCCTATTATGGAAAGGGAATTGAAGAAGTTGTTGGATGCCCATATCATCATTCCTTTGAGATATTCAGAATGGGTGGAAAACTTGGTGCCTGTGAGAAAGAAAAATGGGGAAATTAGGTTATGTGTAGATTTCAGGAATTTGAACAGGAGATCCAAAAAGGATAATTACCCCTTTCCAAAGATGGATCACATTTTGCAGAGAGTGACTGGTTCGTCCATGATGTCTATGATTGATGGTTTCTCTGGATACAATCAGATCTTCATCATGCCTGAAGATAGAGAGAAGACAGATTTCACTACTCCTTGGGGCACATTCATGTATGCTAAAATTCCCTTTAGATTGATGAATGCAGGAGAAAACTTCCAGCGAGCCATGGACAATGCCTTCATTGGGGAAAAGGACAAGTTTGTAGGCATCTATCTGGATGACATTACAATATTCTCAAGGTCTGATAAAGAGCATCGTCATCATCTGAAGAAAGTCTTCTTGAAGTGTCGAAGGTTTGGTCCTAAGAAATACGTGTTTGTTATGGAAGAGGGTAAATTATTGGGGCATATTGTGTCAACAGACGGAGTAAAAATTGATCCAAGCATAGTAGAGGCCATCCAGGCCTTATCTTTTCCTAGATCTAAGAAATAGGTCCAGTGTTTCTTGGGTAAAATCAAATTTCTGAGGAAGTTCATTTCTAATTTTTTTGAGTTGGTTAAGCGCATTACAACCATGCTTAGAAAGGGGAACGAAGTGAAATGGAATGTTGAGTCCAAAAATTCTTTTGACCAAATCAAGAGGGCTTTGGATGAAGCACCTGTGCTCATCAACCCTAACTATTCTAAGGAATTTTTGATTTTTTCTTTTGCCTCATCGGATACACTGGTTGTTGTTTTGTTACAGAAAAATACAGAGGGGTTAGAGCATCCTATTTCCTTTTTCAGCAAAGCATTGGGGGATGCAGAAATGAGATACGATATCATGGAGAAGCAGGCATATGCTTTGGTCAAAGCAATCAAGGATTTTAGAATATATGTTTGCATTCAAAGATTATTTCATATGTTCCCTCGGCCTCACTAAAAGATATATTGATCCAACCTGGTATAGATGGGAAGAGAATCAAATGGATTTCCAAAATCTGGAGTTCGACCTGGAAATAAAACCCACCAAATTGGTGAAAGGCCAAGGTTTAGCCAGGTTACTGGCTGAATCAAATTGCAAGGCGTTGAGGGTTATTTCATGAACACACACTCAGAAAATCAACAAACTGATATTGTCGATAAAGACTCTCATGTCATCCTCAACTTAGCAGAATGATCCTGGTATAAAGACATCATATATTTCCTGCAAAAGTTGAGGTCTCCTGATGGTTTGGAAAAAAACAAGGTAAGAGCTTTGAAACTCAAAGCAATCAAATATTGTCTCATCGATCAGGTTTTGTACTGGAAGGATCCTATGGGAATTTTTTAAAGATGTTTAAACCCACAGGAAGCCCAAAGAGCTATAATTGATTTCCATGATAGCTTATGCGGGGGACACCATTTTTGGAGGACTACAACTTATAAAATCCTCAGAGCTGGGTATTTCTGGCCCAACCTTTTTACTAATGTTTGTGTAAATATTAGAGCTTGTGTCAAATGCCGAAAGTTTTCTAGAAAGAAGCAGCTCAAAAATTTTCCTTTGAAACCTGTGGAGGTTTCTAGACCTTTTCAACAGTGGGGTCTTGACTTCATTGGGGAAATCCACCCAGCCTCAAGTGGTTAGAACATGTGGATTTTGACTACCACTGATTATTTCACCAAATGGATGGAAGCCATCCCTACAAGGATTGCCTCCCACAAGATAATCATTAGCTTCCTTGAAGATATCATGTCCAGATTTGGTTGTCCAAGCAAGATTGTTACTGACAATGTTGCCTCCTTCAAAGTTGAATCATTAATCAATTTCTATGAGCAGTATGGGATTACATTAATCCATTCTACTCCCTACTACCCTCATGGAAATGGTTTGGAAAAATCCTCTAACAAAAGACTCATAAAGATCATCAAGAAATTGTTAGAAGACAATAGGAAAGTCTGGGACTCGAAGATGAAATTTGCATTATGGGATGACAGAGTTACAACCAAGAGGTCACTTGGCATTTCCCCTTTTCAACTTTTGTATGGGGTTTAGGCTATTTTTCCTACCCAGATTTCCTTTCCTATGGAAAAATTCCTCCACGAATACCAAGGAGAACCTGATGATATGGTAAGGAGGATATTATAGATGGTAGAAGTACAACAGACCAAGGAGAAGCTACTTGACAAAGTGAAGGATCATCAACAGAAAATAAAACGAGCCTTTGACAAGAAGGCAAGCAAGGAAGATTTTCATCTGGGGGATCTGGTAGTCAAGTGGGATTCCCCCAAGCAATAAAAAGGCAAACATGGTAAATTCAAATCCTTATGGATTGGTCCCTTCAAGATTTCTAAGGTATTTTCAAACAACACTTATAAATTGCAGAACTTGGAGGATTCTGAAGTTTTTGGTGGCTCTATCAAGGGGCACTTTCTGAAAAATTATTGTGTTTAAGCCGTGATCGGTGTTCCACCATTGTAATTACCACTTCCTTTTATTTTTATTTTGAATAAGAGACTCCATAACCCACATCTAAGGCATTGAAATTGTGCATTCTTGTCAGCTCGCAGGGAGCATGCCATCCCCTATGGAGCCAATGTTATCACATGAGGCTATCAAGGGTCATATGTGATTGTTGTTAATACCTATGTCTGTACATTTGTCTCATCTCTCTCTCTCCTTTCCCCACCACCAAGTCTTAGGATATTTCCCTCTGACTGATAAAGTCATTATCCCCCCTTTGTTGATGACCTAGTTTCCCGTGGTGTCTTGCTCGAACAATTCCTAGTCTGAAGCTTTTCTATTTTTATCAAAGAAGAACGAGCACTCATCATCATTTTGTCTCGAATTAGTGGTCATTTTTTCGCCTGAGCCCACATCAAGTTTTCCAAATCTTTGTTTACACAAGAAACATCCATGGGCATTCGAAATTATAAAGTTGCGCGAAGTTTAGAAGCCCCAGAATTGAAGATCAAGCATCGCATGTCCTTCCCTAGCGGACGGGCACGATTTACTTCAGAGTTTGGGTTTAGGCATTTTTGGTGCTTCTCCTCTCGATTTTCTACGAAGTGTTTTACCCAAAGCGCACATATCTCTGTCATGTATCTGTCTCCAATGGACGATCATGATTTTCTTCGCCATTTTGGGTTTCGGGAGTTTGGGCTCCTCTCTTTTGGGTTTCCTCTGAAGCACAGTCCCACGAGGTGCATGGATGTATGTTGTGTGTCCGCCCAAATCCAATGGCTCAGATCTTCTTCGAACTCTGGAGCTTCGACATTCTTGCTTCTTCCTTATTTGCAAATTCTCGAAGTGTTTCTGTTGTGGGTTGCAATTCCGACACATGGTGCTCATCTGTTAGAGACATGAAACATCCTTCTATTGCTGACATGTGGCACTCATTTTAGGCACCTTTGGGCATATCATCCACTTGTTTTCAAGTGACGCATGTCATCCTCTTCTCCACGACACATCAACAAAGTGACGTCAGGTCACCGCGTCAGCTTTAGGAAGTCGTTCTCCGAGAAATATTCTTAATCAGCATCGAAGCTGCTAAAATTGGTGCCTTCCCCAAGAATAATTAAAGAGTTTCTAAAGTTGGCGGGAAGGAAAAGCTTCAGCGGTGGCGCTAAAATAGCCCGAATGCCCATATCTCAGATCACGACCAGAACAACGGTCGCACTCCATTTTGGGGTCGTAACGTGCTCAGACGTTAAAATATTTGAGTCGGCCGAAATCTAAACCCCAATTTTTGGGAAGAGCAACGTGGCAAAAGGCAGGGCTTTTCGGGCTCAAAAGAGGTATGGTTCCAAACTGTTTTCAACAGCTCTGAATTCGCATGCTCATTCAGCGTCATACTTAATCGCAGCAAGTGGTCACCCCCTGGTTATCAGGCCTTGTATTGATCCCGAGGAGATATCAATTAATGGACACAAGCTGGTAGTTGAAACCTCGACTCAGTCCATAAATAGAAAGCATGGAGGGTCTGACCGTAGAGACAGAACTGTCATCCCGAGGTAACCCTATGGACGGTTTTTCTTGCAGGCCCATGCTAATCTGAGCACGCACAGTTTGACAGAAGGATGCACAGACGTAAAGCCTTGAATGGTTGGCCAAATCACACTCCTGGTAGTTGTGGACTGATCTGAGTATAAATAGATCAGTTCAAGATTTTGTTAAGGTCATCAACTGGTTGAGTCAAGCTCCCTACTGTGTAATTTTGATGCCAGAATTGTTCTGGTTATGTATCAAATTTGAGACGTTTGCATTAATAGACGTCATCTTCTTTCATCTCTTTGTTTAAACTATGTTGAAACACTTGGGCATGGAGGATCCAGTCGAGGGTTGTCGTTCTATTGTAATGTAGGTTTGATTACAGTATTGTTGTGACCAGTTTTAGTTAGCTTCTTTGTTAACTTATTTCCCCTTACATTGAAAGGCTCGGGCATGGAAGATCCATTCGAGTTGTTATAGTTGCATGGTAATGTAGGTTTGATTATTATGTCGCTATGACACATTTCAGTGTCTGAAACTTAAGTTCAAAAGTGCTCTTGAGCCCGATTTTTTCTTCATCAAGATGTTGGAAAGTCGGATGCTCATAGCAGTCTTGTTCACTCCTCTCACCAATTCTTCCTCCTGCTCACGCTTAAAATCAAATCAATGAATGAAGTTAATGAGGACCTCACTTCCATGTGCATTGCTTGTCTAGTTTCTGTGTTAAAATCATTCTTGTACTGAGTTTCGTCCATTTGAACTCCACTCATAAAACCAACATCCACCAAACATTTTGATGGGTATTTGGCTTATCCTCTTGCAATCTGAGGGTAAATATCAGTGCCAATAGGTTGCACCACTCTTTTATCAAGGCTATTAGTGTAGGAAACCAAAAATTTTGAGATGTAGTTCTGGAACTCTCGCTGCCAAAAAATGGAGTCTTTCATTTTTAGCTTCTATTTTCTTCAAAATTGACAAAAAAATGTGGGTATTCCTCCCGCATAGTTTCGTCATACTCCCATGTTGTGTCTTCAAGATTGTAGCAGATCCATTGAACCTTTACTAGGTTGATTTCTTTGTTCCTAATCATTTGTACTTTTCGTTCTAAGATGTGCACTAGTTCCACCCAGAAATCCTCTTTGTATTCTACCTGGATCACAATCCAATCAATTATGTGGTTAGGGTCAAGGACATATTTCTTTAATAATGACACATGAAATACATTATGCACTCTCATGGATGCAAAAAATGATAACATGTATGAAATTATCCATATCTTCTCTAAGATTTCAAAAGTCCCATAATATACTTCTATATACTTTGGACAACAACCCAATCTTAGCAAACATCTATTCTCTTTGAATTTTAGAAAAACATGTTCGCATACTTTAAAATTTCTACAAACTCTATTATTTTCTAGATAATTTTTCTGCCTTTTCTCCTTCTTTCCCTTCATCTTTTCATTTCAAGTAGGAAGACTGACCTCTCTTTTCTCTTCTCATAGAGATGTTTTTCCATCCTTATGCCTTCCTCCAAGGCCCTGGGGTTATCATAGTGTATTTTTTCACTATAGAAGGAGGGTAACCCACTCATAAACCTTTCAATTTTAATATGTTCATCCTTTATGAAACCCACATACTTCAGCAACTCAAAGAACCTCTTCTAATATTCATCCATTGTCATGCTTCCCAACTTCATTTCAAATAACTCTTTCATATTCCTCTCATAGTAATGCTCAGACAAATATTTCTCTTGGAAATATCCTTTGAACTACCTCCATGAGACCTTTTTCTCATCAAGATGTTTTTATTTCTTAACTTGATCCCACCACATAGTTTTCTTTCCTTGCAAGTGGAAAGTTGCAATTCTAGTTTCTACCTTGGAGGGATAATCATGCAGCTGGAAATATTTATTCATTTCCAATAGATAGGTCATGGCCTCTTCTCCCTTCTTGTTCTCACCATTGAAATATGGTGTCTTGATTTTCTTGAGTTCACCTTGCAAGATGTCTACCTCAGTATTTCTTCTATGCCTCTTGATAGGAGACACAATTGGGTTACTCCCTAGACCTGTACTTGCATGAGCTCTCCCAGTGGATTTCTTTAGGGAATGATGGTGTTTTTTCATCCTCCTTGATTTCTTGTCATTCCTATTCCCATATCTTATGCTATGGGATATAGGTGTTGTCACTTGTATAGCACTATCTGCTACTTTGTTCCGGAGTTGTTTTTGGTTTTCCTCTGCAAGATATTTAGACTCTGAAGTATATCTTCCTAGGATTTCAAAATCTTCTCATTATCTTCCCTATAACTCTACAATTCTCTCTACAATCTTCTCATAGTTAAAGGCTCATTCCTGCTTCTTCTTCCATTAGAATATGTCTCAACATTTCCCATGTTGACATGTAACCCTCTAATTGTTACATAAATACAATCATTTGTTTTGGTGAAGAGGGGAAATAAGGAAAAGTTTAAGGTGTTCCAAGAGTTGTAGTTGTTAGGGAAATTTCA
>ML782803.1:796606-807924 GCA_009831015.1 Picea engelmannii
ATGGGAGGAAGTTTCGCCTTCATTCTTTGGATGTGCTTCAGAGAAATGGTCATCTGTAGGGATCTTCAGTTTGGTGCAGAGTGCTGCAAAGACAGATTCAAGCTGGGTGGTAAGTTCTTGTTTGACTTCCTCCATTGAGGACTGCATGGTGGTATTTATGGTAGCATTGATGGATGAATCGATGGAGGCAACAGTAGCACTGAGTTGTTTTACTTATTTTTGGGTTTCTAAGAAACCAGATTGCATGGTGTTGAAGCGAGCTTCCAGGTCTTGGCTACGGGTATGGGCCATGAGGATGGGTGAACTGAAAAGGGGCGGGTGGGGTCAAAAATTTTGTCTAAAAATGATATGGATGAAATTGATAAGGGCGGAGAGATGAATCCAATGGAAAAGGTCTCAAATAATGGTGAAAAATTTTCCAGACTTTTTTTTTTTTTTTTTTACACCTGCGGAGTTATACTCTGGTCTGAAGAATACTGTAGTGATGAAATCCCCAAATGTTTAACCAGAAAGAGATGTGTATTTACTTGGCAACCCAAACACAGTTGCGCGGCAATAGATCTGGTCTATTTTTAATTCGTTTATGTTTCTATCCCCCAAGGGTTAGGTATTCAAGGGTTCTACAGACAAGGGTTTGTCTTGTGCTATAGCTCTCTGATATACGTGCGGAGTCCAACAGTAGTACTCGGCCCAATATCTCAGGGCACTAACTAAGGAGGATATACCGTACCCTTAGCCGTACTACCCGACTACCCAGGTACTAGAGAGTATATTCTCGAGTGTTGTTCTCGGTGACACTATAGCAGTCCAGCGGCCAATAGGTTTATCTAAAGAGGACTTCATGAAATCTAGGTCGATCCGTACACAGGTGTTGTCTGATGCACTACCACTCGAAGGGGTACCAATAGGGGTTACAAGGGTGGCCAACAGATGTGCGCTTAAGAACCACTTGTATTTCCTGCGTGTATGAATCCCTTAACCGCGGGTTTATGCGTGTAATGACAGATCTATGTGGTTTAAAGACGTCGGAATACGTCTCTACCCTGAAAATAAATTCCCACAATTTCTGCCACGGAAAGTGCTCTGATACCACTTGCAAGATACCAGATATATAAAATATGCAGAACAAAAATAAAATGCTAGAAATGGCAGAATAACAGTAAAATATCCAGCATAATCTCCACAATAACACATAAATGATATAAGAACAACGATAAAAATAGCACTTTGATTCAGAAAGCAATGTTCACGGGCCTCTTCGAGGGGGCAACCTCCAATCGAGCAGCGCTCTGTTACAATAATCTCCAAGCTAGGGTTTTCATACCCTCGACCCTTATTTATACAAAATGTCTATCAAGAGAAGCATCTAGAGGCAAATCCTTCTAGAAGCGGAAGCTTCTATTAGGTCTTCTTACATCCGCCTTATTCTATTTTATTGAAAGGTCTTATTAATATTGACCTTTATTACATCCGAATATATTAATCTACCTATGTGCGGGTTAGGACCCTAACAACTATCCAAAGACTTAGTAGCCTAAAGACTTTCTCGACGACTCCACTGCTTCAATATGGATCACAGATCTGCAAGGAATGCTCCAATCAATCACTCTCACATTCTCGGTTTTCCAAATCGAATGCCTTGCATAGATTGGCAAACTTATTTGCCAAAATTCAAAGACACAGATGGTGACGATGTTTCTCTTCATTTGGTTAAATTTCACATGCATGTGCGTAAGCTAAGGGTTCAATTTCTTGAAGACTGCTTGATGAAGATGTTTATGGTTACTTTGGAGGGAAAAGTGAGATCTTGGTATGAAGGTTTGCCAAATGCTTGTTTGTATTCTCTTAGAGATTTTCATACAATATTTTATGAGAGATATAAAGAACATCATTCTTCTTTGTTGTTGGTCAAAGACTCTTGCACACATTTTGAAAAATTTATTAAGAATTTATAAAGTTTTTATGGAGATGAGGAGTTCATGGACGAGGAAATTCAAGAGGCTTTGTATGAAATTCCTTTTCAACATCACGAAGAAACATTAGAACATAGTTTCCATCTAACTTGATAAAATTGCCAGCGAGCAGTCTTTGTGGTTGAATGAAAAACTGATCAGGATTTTAATGATGAAAACCATGTTCCATCTCTTAAATTTGGGGTAAAGATGCAGCAACCTTGCTAGTTTTTGTGTGAGGACAATCGGTTAAATTGTCCTACAGAGTATTCATTTTCTGAAAATTTATTTCAAGAGCAAGAGTATCAAAATAAAGTTTCTGAAGTTGTATGTACAGAAAACTTAATCAGTAAACCAACACATGATATAGATTTTCAGAAAACTATGTTACTTGAAATTTCTAAAAGCCAAAATGACTTTTCTGTTGAGGAACATGAAATAACATTTTCAGATTGTTCACAAACACACAATGTAGTTGTTTCGTTTGAATATTTTCCAGAGTATACAAAGTCTTTTTCTTCCGAGGATGGTGTGAAATGTGAACAGATGGCTCCTTCTCATTTTGAAAGTGAGTTTGAGTTTGATGAAATAGAACAAAGAACATCAGTTAAAGATGAAGGATACTCATTTCTTTTTGCTCATCAACAAAAGGAAACGGTCTATGTTTTTTAAGATCCTTTTGCAAGTATATTGCAGTCATCAATGAAGGTGGATTTTGCAAAATTTATGGACTGTGGATATCAGTTTCAATTGGAATTTGAGTTGCAAGTTTTGAAATTTTTCTTTTTATTTGATGAAAATACAAGTAGAAAGCAATCAAATAACCATTTGCTTTCATGGTTGCATTGGAATTTTAGCATCACTTGATTGAGCAGATGTTTCAGCTAGCATCACTTGATTGAGCAGATGTTTCAGCAGCATAGCGTAGGTAGCAGTCTGAATAAGCTCACAAATTGAGTATTCTTTCAGTTTGATTTCAGCAGTTCGCATTATGATATAGTTGTGTTTCAGTGTATAGCTTTCAATTTGTAGAAAGTGGATGGATTTGTAGTTTTGAAGTTCAGTTGCAGAGTGGTTTGTTTTCAATAAGCAGAGAAGATTTGCAGATTGCAGGGGTATTGATCAGGCATTAGATATGCGAGTTTTTTTGTTGCCTCGCAGGGAGGACAGCATCCCCATTGGAGTCGATGTTATCACATGCAATTTTTTATACATTGGGAAAAAAATAATAGTTTTAAAAATTCATTGCTCAATGTGTCGACATACCATTAAATCCTTGGCGCATATATACAATAACAAAGTATTCTTCTCCGGGTAATGGGGATGTGTCTCATTGATTGATAAATTAAAAATGCCAACCTCACAAGTGTCAAAGTAAGACAAAGAGCAGGTGAAAGGTGCGCAAACAAGTATCAATTGTCAACTACTAGCGAAGGTTAAGTTCCACATGAAAACACCAAATGTCAACCGATTTTAAGCGTTGAATCCGAGTTGCAGATGTCAGGAGAGTTTGAGACCAAATATCAAAATCATTACACCATCGAACTGCGAGTATGTCGAGTGTTCTCTCCAGATGTCGAATTTAAATGCTAGTATGAAGGATGAAGTTTCATCATCAGTTCAAATGCCAAGAAACTAGAGATCGAGTGTCTTGGTTTTGTGTACTCGACAAGTAATCCATCATAATTTCAGAGGATCAAATTATTTCATTACAAGCAGAGGTTGGTAAACTTGAGATGGCGTTGGATCTAAAAGGATGCCATGTCAAAACTTAAGAGATATGTTGTAGCAGACAGTGGTTCTGGTGAGAGCACAGTGTGCAAAGTTCGTACAAGCTCGAGTATGTTTATACCTAAAAGAAAGGATGTAATTATTTTAAGGACTGAGGACAAAATTGCATCCTTGATATTCCTTCAGAAAGAAAATGGAGTAATGGCTGAAAATTTAAATGATAGTTCTATAGCATCTATCAAACATCGATTTTCTGCTCTTTTGAATGTGTTCCTTTATGTATTGTCACTTTCAACAACATCTGGTGTATCTCCATTGGCTGCAATGTCTCATTTTTTTCCTCCTTGTGGTAAATATGAACACACTAATGGCACAGTTCCTGTTTTTCTTTCTTAGTGGAGCTATTTTTGCACATATGTCACAACTATCATAGCCAATTCGATGTGCTAAGAAGCAGTAATCAAGATAGATGATGTTACTGTCAATCTAGCAGTTGGATGAAGCCTTTATCCTAATTTTGCAGCCATTATGAAAACTTGAAAGTTATATACTTTTTTCATAGTAATATTTTATCAGGGTCAGTGTGTTGTGATTAGTTGCATCATATGCATAATCTGGAATCCTCAAAAGTGCATTTCACTAGATTGTGACAGCTAACATTGAAGAAAAACAAGACACAGAACTTGTGCAGTGTTGGCACGTTGCGCAAGTGCTGTAGGTATCATTTTTTGCAGAAAATATGATTTCATGATGAAAAACTCGGATTGGATGATCAACACAAGTTTGAAAGTGGTGTAGAAGTTGCTTCAGCAGATAAATACATTCAGGTATATCATTTATTGAATCTAAGCCTCAATTTGCAACCTTAAAGTATTTCGGGTTTTAGAACCTTGATGAAGAATTTGATGCTTTGAAGAAAGATAAATGGTTCATGGGCTTAGCTTCATGTTTCAACAAGTAAAGATGATATTAAATGGCCTTCAAACATCTTGTAGTGATTAACCATATGAAGAAAACCCGAAAAAAAACCCTCGTGTAACCTCGCTACGCAAAGTCTGCAGGGCACGCTGCGCAAATAACTGTTTTTGCAGTCAACTTCAAGATCTCTTTATGAACAACTGGAGAGGTTTTTTGAAAACCCAAAGAGGATGTTTTCAAGGACGGACCCACTAACAAAACACTCTCTCAATTTTTGCACAGGTGTCATAGTTTGGGATATTCAAAGAAATCTTTACAGCCTATTTTTATATATTTAAACATTTAATGATGTCCTCTTTAGGTCATTATCTTTGGGAGCGGATCCAAAGAATATGGAGAGGATTTTTTTACAATGGAAAGAGGTTTTTCTCAAGCACAAATTCATCTCCAAAAAACTCTCTCAGTTTTGTAACAGGTACTAGGATTTGGGAGATATGATGACATCTTTGACCCATATTTTTCAGCAAACTAACTCTGCCTTTCTAGCAGATAGTTCAGATTTTGTTGCCAAGTATTTTGTATTGTAGCTTAATTTTAGGATGTCAGTTGAATTCAAATTTTGAAGGATAGTAAGACACTCTTTTATATATTGAATGAAGCTACATGAGCTCAAGGGGGGGGACCCTGAGCAGACACTATGTGCATTGTATATTTTTTAGTATTAATAAAATCTCTTAGACAGAAGTACTTGGATATTTTTCCAGAGATTCCTTTGTTGGATTTATGTTGTCAGTTTTTCTTGTGTATGTGTTTCTTTCAAAGTTTATATTCAATGATTTTCTTTTGAACATGTGTTTTATCTTTCCTAGCTTAGAATTCATATTATTTTGCTCTATGCCCAAGTGTGATGCAAGATTTCACTTTCAATCTGAATAAGATAATTCAAAATTCATTCTAGCAGTGCTCTGTTTTGTCTTGTTTTATTTCTTTATTCATCTATCCATCCTTTAAATATTAAGTACATCATTCAGTTTTCATATAGGCCTCTGATATTGATATTCATATAGTCAGTTCTGATATTTTAATCATAAACGACTCATTGATGACTCCATGCCTAATGGTAGGTTTAGGCCTCCTCCATTTTTAAACCTCCTTTCATTTCAAATCTGGCCACTCAACTTAATTTACGTTGAGAGAGCCCTCTCTGGTTTGGAAAGGCCAGATTTCAAGCCCAAAGTGGTATGTGGTTACCTCTGTAGTTTTCCTCCCACAACCAAGGGAAATTACAGAGTGATAACATTTTGGCGTCGTTGCCGAGGAGAAAAATTGAAATTTTCCCTGGGATAAACGCCAAAGTTCAGATCTGAGTATTGATGGTAAACAGTAGTCAGACACAGAAAGGTTGTACATCATTCACCTAGCGAAATCATTTTCAAAAATCTAGAGTTCATAATTTTCATGGCGACTCCATTGTCCAAAGACTCAGTAGCCTAAAGACTTTCTCAGTGACTCCACTGATTCAATATGGATTACAGATCTGCTAGGTATTCTTCAATGAATTGCTCTCGCATTCCCGGTTTTCCAAATCGAATGCCTTGCATAGATTGGCAGACTTATTTGCCAAAATTCAAAGACATAGATGGTGACGATGTTGCTCTTCATTTGGTTAAATTTCACATGCATGTGCATAAGCTGAGGGTTCAATTTCATGAAGACTACTTGATGAAGATGTTTATGGTTACTTTGGAGGGAAAAGCGAGATCATGGTATGAAGGTTTGCCAAATTCTTGTTGGTATTCTCTTAGATATTTCCATACAATATTTTATGAGAGATACAAAGAACATCATTCTTCTTTGTTGTTGGTCAAATACTGTTGTACACATTTTGAAAATTTTATTGAGCATTTAGAAATTTTTAATGGAGATGAGGAGTTCACGGATGAGGAAATTCAAGAGGCTTTGTATGAAATTCATTTCCAACATCAAGAAGAAACATTAGAACATAGTTACCATCTAACTCAAGAAAATTTCCAGTGAGCAATAGCTTCTTTTGTGGTTGAAAGCAAAATTGATCAGGATTTTAATGATGAAAACCATGTTCCATCTCTTAAATTTGAGGTAAAGATGCAGCAACCTTGTCAGTTTTTGTGTGACAATCAGTTAAATTGTCCTACAGAGTATTCATTTTCTGAAAATTTATTTCAAAAGCAAGTGTATCAAAATGAATTTTCTGAAGTTGTATGTACAGAAAACTTAATCAGTAAACCAACGCATGATATAGATTTTAAGAAAACTATGTTACTTGAAATTTCGAAAAAGCCAAAATGACTTTTCTGTTGAGGAACATGAAATAACATTTTCAGATTGTTCACAAACACACAAGGTAGTTGTTTCGTTTGAAGATTTTCCAGAGTATACAAAGTCTTTTTCTGTCGAGGAAGGTGTGAAATGTGAACAGATGGCTCCTTTTCATTTGAAAGTGAGTTTCAGTTTGATGCAGTAGAACAAAGAACATCAGTTAAAGATGAAGGATACTCATTTCTTTTTGCTCATCAACAAAAAGAAACAGTCTATGTTTTTGAAGATCCTTTTGCAAGTATATTGCAGTCATCAATGAAGGTGGATTTTGCAGAATTTATGGACTGTGGATATCAATTTCAAAAGGAATTTGAGTTGCCAGTTTTTAAATTTTTCTTTTTATTTGATGAAAATACAAGTAGAAAGAAATCAAATAACCATTTGCTTTCATCGTTGCATTGGCATTTTAGCATCACTTGATTGAGAAGATGTTTCAGTAGCTTAGTGTAGGTAGCAGTCTGAATAAGCTCACAGTTTGAGTATTCTTTCAGTTTGATTTCCACAGTTTTCATTATGATATAGTTGTGTTTCAGTGTATAGCTTTCAGTTTGTAGAAAGTGGATGGATTTGTAGTTTTGAAGTTCAGTTGTAGAGTGGTTTGTTTTCAATAAGCAGAGCAGATTTGCAGATTGGAGGGGTATTGATCAGGCACTGGATCTGCAGGTTCTTTGTTGCCTCACAGGAAGGACAGAATCCCCATTGGAGCCGATGTTATCACATGCAATTTTTTATAAATTGGGAAATGGTTTTAAAAATTCATTGCTCAATGTGTCGACATACCATTAAACCCTTGGCGCATATATACAATAACAAAGTATTCTTCTCCGGGTAATGGGGAATATGTCTCATTGATTGATAAATTAAAAATTCCAACCTCACAAGTGTCAAATTAAGTCAAAGAGAAGGTGAAAGGTACGCAAAATGTATCAATTGTCAACTGTCAAAGAAGATGCCAACGAAGGTTAAGTTCCACATGAAAACACCAAATGTCAACCGATTTTAAGCGTTTGAATCCGAGTTGAAGATGTCAGGAGAGTCTGAGCCCAATTGTCAAAATCATTACGCCACTGCACTGCCAATATGTCTAGTGTTCTCTCCATATGTTGAATTTAAATGCTAGTATGAAGGATGAAGTTTCATCACCAGTTCAAATGCCAAGAACTTAGAGATCGAGCGCCTTGGTTTTTTGTACTCGACAGTTAGTCCATCATATATTTCAGAAGATCAAATTCTTTCATTACAAGCAGAGGTTGGTAAAATTGAGTTGGGGTTGGATCTAAAAGGAGGCCAAGTCTAAACTTAAGAGACCTGTTGTGGAAAACAGTGGTTCTGGTGAGAGCACAATGTGCAAAGTTCGTACAAGCTCTGGTATGTTTATACCTAAAAGAAAGGATGTAATTATTTTAAGGACTGAGGACAAAATTGCAGCCTCGATATTCCTTCCGAAAGAAAACGGAGTAATGGCTAAAAATTTAAATGATAGTTCTATAGCATCTACCAAACGTCGCTTTTCTGCTCTTTTGAATGTGTTCCTTTATGCATTGTCACTTTCAACAATATCTGGTGGATCTCCAGTGGTTGCAATGTCTCATTTTTTGAATCCCTGTGGTAAATATGAACACATTAATGTCACAGTTTTTGTTTGTCTTTCTTAGTGGAGTTTTTTTGCACGTATGTCACAACTATCACAAGCAATTAGATGTGCTAAGAAGCAGTAATCAAGATAGATGATATTACTGTCAATCTAACATATGCATGAATCCTTTTGTTGCCATGATTTACAGGAAAGCGTGTGCTTGTCATTGATGGCAAGAACAACAGTGATGATGGCATGATTACAGGCAGAGTGTGCGGAAGGAATCAAATCTCAGAAGGGATGGCGCGATAAAACTCAGATCAAATCAACACAATCGGATCTGCAAGCCAGATCCACGGCAGGGATGAATTGCAGAGAGCGAAAGCTAAATTAAACTACTCGCCAGTTACAATCCCGCAATCTGTCTAGATCGTTAGATCTCATAGCTTCAAAGATCTACGACTGTGGTTGATCCAACAAACAATGAGTTTAATTCAGATTAAATCGTGACTGTTGGATGTGCAATCGTCAAATCTATGGCAGGGATGAATAACGGAGATTGAAAGGAGAATTAAACATCGTGCTTGTTCCAATCCTGCAATTAGTTAGGACCGTCCGATCTTATAGCTTCGAAGATCGACGATTGTGGTTGACTCACCAACAACACACAACTTCAAATTGTGGAGTTTGGGTGTCGAGTTAAATCACTCGCAAGTTGTGGTTTCGCAATCATCGTCAACTGTTGATCTGCTTTGAGTGTTCTCACGACCGTTGGATCATTTTCGAGTGGAAGGACATGATAAGCGGGGCAAAACGATTGAGAATTCGATTATGCGAATTCTCGTTAGCCGTCGGATCACTTTCGAGTGGAAGGACAGGATAAGCCAGCAAAGCCGCATCACAGAAAGATCGAGCCGTTGATCTAAGTTCATGATCGACGAACAACATTCACTTTGGATCTAAAGACGCGAGGAGGCTACACTCTAGAGAGCTTGAGATTTGAAATTCCCGAAATGCGAATTTCCGTCAGCCATTGGATCATTCCAAGTGGAAGGACAGGATACGTCAGAAGAGCTACATCGCAGAAAGATCGAGCCGTCGATATAAGATTATGATCAACGAACAGGATTCACTTCGAATATAAAGATACGAGGAGGTTACGCTCCAGAAAGTTTGAGATTGGGAAAACCCGAAGCCCGGAAATCCGAAATGAATAAGGACCATTGGATTTGGAGGACATACGAGGATCGTTGGATCAGTGTTGTTGGTCAGCAGACCACGTCATAAGACCACGTCAACAGACCACGTCAGCAAGACTACGTCAACAATGACACGTGGCGCAATCAGACAATGACAAGTGTCAAGTTGATTTGGCATTTCAGGTACGTGGAAATCACAAATCCAAGTGACATGTGGCAGCTACTAGACTCATTACACATCATCAAGTGGCGTAAGTAAGTGACATCACTCCGGAGGAAAGAAAGGGTTTGAGATTTGAAATCTCTGAAGTCCGGAGACCCGAAGGAGATCTTGACCGTTGATCCGAAAGGGACACGTGTCAGTGGATTGACAACTTTGGAAGATTGACATATGGAAAAAAGAACGGGTTGAGATTTGAAATCTCTGAAGTCTAGAGACCCGTAGGAGATATCGATCGTTGATCTGATGTCGGGTGCACTCTCAACCATTGATCAAGATACAGTGGAAGGATAGCGCAAGTGTAATAGCAGAAGACCTGGAGTAAAAGGTGGCCATCCATCTCAACGGTTGATTAAGTCTTGGCCGTCAAATTAAGCCTTGTAAGAATCAAATCTGACGATTGATCTGTTTCCGCAAAATGAATGTAAATCGTCTGATCTGTTCGGGAATTCTGATTCAAAAGTTTCGAAAGGTTTGAAACCCAAAAGTCCAGAAGGGAAAAGTGTCGAAGTTACGACAGTCATCCATTTCAGGAGAATGAATTGTGGTCGTTGAATTGATAAGCGCTCGTTAAGCCCAGGCGTATGGTCACTGCCAATGATCACGTGAACGAAGGGGATCAGAAGCCAAAGAAGACATAATTGACTAGTTGTAACTGACAGAGTAGACGAAGAGTTTCAACTGCTAGAGAAGCTAAGGAATCTCAGCATAACGCCCATTGATGATGAACACATTGAGCTAACCGCTAGGGATGAAGAAGAGTTGCCATGATGATCAGACAGAGGACTCGATGTGAGAAAAAGATGCAGAACAAAGAAGTGAGGTGACTTGGTTGGGTAGTGATGCAATTGTGAGGAAGAGAAGTAGTGAACAACCTGTAGGGCAGAAAAATGACGCAGTGAAGAGCATGCAAAGGCATAGCGCATAGAATGCAGATGGCGTACAGAGTATAAAATGCAAAAGAATAGAAAGCGCAGGTAGGCGAGAATAAAGACACTAATGCAGGCAGAACAGAGCAGTGTAGCAGAACAATGATGAGACTGGTAAGCCATTGATAAATGTTGTATCACCATGATAAATTTAAGAAAGAAAAGATTTATATTTCAGGGATGTAGGGAGGTGCTAGGGAGGACTGGTGTCCTCAAAGTTTCAAGTGGTTACTTGAACACAGGGAGTTGTATCTTCCATCTAGTTGCAGCCAGAAAAACTAGGGTGACAAGGTGGTGTAAGGGAGAACTATTGTTCTCTGTTATACAGGTTGGTTCCTGTGTGACTGGAAGTTGGTGCTTCCATCTAGTTGGTGCTGGAACACTCAGGGAGTTGGTGCTTCCTTCTAGTGGGTTTTAGAGAAACCAGAGAGTTGG
>ML782803.1:812161-835829 GCA_009831015.1 Picea engelmannii
TTAAGAAAAATATCTAAGAGAAATGTTGAAAAGGTTTCAAATGGAAGATTCTAAACCTATGAGTACACCTATGGTCACTGGATGTAAGTTAATCAAGGATGATGATTCACCTAATGTTGATCAGAGTTCATATAGGTCTATGATAGGCATCTTATTGTACATCACATCATCCCATCCAAACATAATGCATGTTGTTGGAATGGTAGGAAGGTACCAGGCTGCACCTAAATAGAGTCATTTGTTATTTGTCAAAAGAATATTCAGATACTTGAAAGGAATAATGGACTACGACCTATGGTATCCTAGGAATCAGAATTTTCAACTATCAGTCTATTCAGATGTCAATTGGGCTAACTGAGTGGATGAAAGGAAAAACACGAGTGGAGGTGAATTCTTCTTAGGATATTCCCTTGTATCATGGTTGAGCAAGAAGCAAGGTTCCATTTTCTTATCGACTACAGAAGATGAGTACATTGCAGTTTCCATTTGTTGTACCCAAGTATTATGGATGATTCATACACTTGCAGACTTGGAGGTAAAATATACTGCACCGATCCCAATTCACTGTGATAATACTAGTGCAATCAGTGTGTCAAAGAATCTTGTATTTCAATCCAAGACCAAGCATATACCCATCAAATATCACTTCTTGAGAGAACAGGTGACCAACACCATTGTTTCTTTGCATTATATTCCATCCAAAGATCAGATTGCTAATATCTTCACTAAACCGCTTGCAAAATATCAATTTGAGTATCTACGCCAGAAGTTGGGCGTGAACCCATTATCAACCTAAGAGATTCCATCCTGTCATGGGGAGTATGTATTGGTTGAATATATGATACCTCCGAAACATACTGCAATAGCTCAGGGGAAGCATGGTCTCTTTGACATTGATGTCAAAGGGGGGGAAAAGGAGTGGTCTGGATGCTATAGTTGGATGTCCAAGAAGAATAGCGTAGCCTTTTAGGGTTGCCATCAATGCCAAAGGGGGAGATTGTTGGCATGATTTACAGGAAATCATGTTCTTTTCATTGATGGAAATAACAACAACGACGATGGCATGATTACAAGCAGAGTGTGCATAAGGAATCAAATCTCAGAAGAGATGGTGCGATAAAAATCAGATCAAATCAAAACCGTCGGATCTGCAAGCCAGATCTACGGCACGGATGAATTGCGGGGAGTGAAAGATGAATTAAACTACTCGCCAGTTACAATCCCGCAATCTGTCTATATCCTCAGATCTCATAGATTCAAAGATCTACGACTATGGTTGATCCAACAAACAATGAGTTTAAGTCAGATTAAATCGTGACCATCAGATGCGCAATCGCCAAATCTATGGCAGGGATGAATAACAAATATTGAAAGGAGAATTAAACATCATGCTTGTTCCAATCCCGCAATTAGTCAGTATCATCTGATCGTATAGATTCGAAGATCGACGATTGTGGTTGACTCACCAACAACACACAACTTCAAATTGCGGAGTTTGGGTGTCGAGTTAAATCACTTGCAAGTTGTGGTTCCGCAATCATCGTTGAATGGTGATCTGCTTTGAGTGTCCTCACGACCATTTGATCATTTTCGAGTGGAAGGATAGGATAAGCGAGGCAAAACGATTGAGAATTCGATTATGTGAATTCTCGTTAGTCGTCAGATCACTTTCGAGTGGAAGGACAGGATAAGCCAGCAAAGCCGCATTGCAGAAAGATCGAGCCATCGATCTAAGTTCATGATCGATGAACAACATTCACTTCAGATCTAAAGACGCGAGGAGGTTACACTCTAGAGAGCTTGAGTTTTGAAATTCTCGAAATGCAAATTTTCGTCAGTCGTTGGATCATTCCAAGTGGAAGGATAGGACACGCCAGAAGAGATACATCGCAGAAATATCGAGTCGTCGATCTAATATTATGATCAACGAACAAGATTCACTTCAGATATAAAGATACGAGGAGGTTACACTCCGGAAAGTTTGAGATTGGAAAAACCCGAAGCCCGAAAATTCGAAATGAATAAGGACCATCGGATTTGGAGGACATATGAGGACCGTTGGATTAGTGTTGGTTGGTCAGCAGACCATGTCAAAATACCACATCAGCAGACCACGTCAGCAAGACTACATCAACAAGGACACATGGTGCAATCAGACAATGACAAGTGTCAAGTTGATTTGGCATTTTAGGTACGTGGAAATCACAAATTCGAGTGACGCGTGGTAGCTACTAGGCTCATGACACATCATCAAGTGACATAAGTAAGTGACATCACTCCGGAGGAAATAAGGGGATTGAGATTTGAAATCTCCAAATTTTGGAGACCCGAAGGAGATCCTGACCGTTGATCTAAAAGGTACACGCGTCAGTGGATTGACAACTTTGGAATATTGACGTATGAAGAAAAGAACGGGTTGAGATTTGAAATCTCCAAAGTCTGAAGACCTGTAGGAGATATCGACTGTCGATCTAATGTCGGGTGCACTCTCAACCATTGATCAAGATACAGTGGAAGGATAGCGTAATTGTAATAGCCAAAGACCCGGAGTAAAAGGTGGTCATCCATCTCAATGGTTGATTAAGTCTTGGCCGTCAGATTAAGCCTTGTAAGAATCAAATCTGACGATTGATCTGTTTCTGCAAAATGAATGTAAACCATCCGATCTATTCGGGAATTCTGATTTGGAAGTTTCGAAAGGTTTGAAACCCAAAATTTCTAAAGGGAAAAGTGTTGAAGTTACGACAGTCGTCCATTTTCGGAGAATGAATCGTGGTCGTTGAATTGATAAGTGCCCAAGCACTCGTTAAGCCCAAACGTATGGTCACCGCCAATGATCACGTGAAGGAAGGGGCTTAGAAGACAAAGAATCCATAATTGATTGGCTGTAACTGACAGAGTAGGCGAAGAGTTTCGACTACCAGAGAAGCTAAGGAATCTCCGCATAATGCCCACTGATGATGAAAACATTGAGCTAACCGCCAGGGATGATGAAGAGTTACCATGATGATCGGGCAGAGGACTTGACGTGAGAAAAAGATGCAGAACGGAGAAGTGAGGTGACTCGGCTAGTTAGCGATGCAGTTGTGAGGAAGAGAAGAAGTTAACAACTTTTAGGGTAGAACAGTGACGTAGTGAAGAGTATGCAGAGGCATAGTGCATAGAATGCAGATGGCGCACAGAGTATAAAACACAGAAGAACAAAAAGTGCAGGTAGGCGAGCAGAAAGACATTGATGCAAGCAGAACATAGAAGTGTAGCATAACAATGATGAGACTAGTAATCCATTGATAAATTTTGTATCACTGTGATAAATTTAATAAAGAAAAGATTTATATTTCAGGGTGGTAGGGAGGTGTTAGGTAGGACTAGTGTCCTCAAAGTTTCAAGTGGGTGCTTGAACAAAGGGAGTTGTAGCTTCCATCTGGTTGCATCCAAAAAAACCAGGGTGGCAGGGTGGTGTAAGGGAGAACTATTGTTCTCTGTTATACAATTTGGTGCCTGTGTGACTAGAAGTTGGTGCTGGAACACTCAGGGATTTGGTGCTTCCTTCTAGTAGGTTCTAGAGAAATCAGAGAGTTGGTGCTCGTAGAACGTTGTTTCTTGTAAAATAGAGGTTGTAGCCTCAAGAGGATTTGGAGCTAATAAGAATGATAATGTACAGAAAATAAATATCACTTATCATATCAAGAAGAAGAGGTTTTTCCCTTTATGGGTTTCCTCATGAAATATCTATCTCTGTATACTTCATGTGTGTGATTGATGTTGAATATTATATTGCTTACTTCCCTACTTTATTGTGATCATCATTGAGTGTTTTGTAAAGATTTCAAAATGGACATAATTGTTTAAGCACAGTAACAACTGATTCACCCCCCCCCCTCAGTTGTCCAACACCTTTATCCTAATTTTGCAACCATTATGAAAACTTGAAAGTTATATACTTTTTTCATAGTAATTGTTTATCAGGGTCAGTGTGTTGTGATTAGTTACATCATATGCATAATCTAGAATCCTCAAAAGTGAATTTGACTAAACTGTGACAGTTAACATTGAAGAAAATAAAGACACGGAACTTTTGCAGCGTTGGCATGTTGTGCAAGTGTTGTAGGTAGCATTTTTTACAGAAAATGGGATTTCATGATGAAAAAATCAAATTGGATGATAAATACAAGTTTGAAAGTGGTGTAGAAGTTGCTTCAACACATAAATACATGCAGGTTATATCATTTATTGAAACTAAGCCTCAGATTGCAACCTTAAAGTATTTCTGGTTTTAGAGCCTTGATGAAGAATTTTATTCTTTGAAGGAAGATAAATGGTTCAGGGGATTAGCATCATGTTTCAACAAGTAAATATGATAGTAAATGGCCATCAGACAGCTTTCAGTGATCATCCATATGAAGAAAACTCGAAAAAAACCCTCTCTATGCAACCTCACTATGCAAAGTCTGTAGGGCACATGACGCAAATGATTGTTTTTGCAATCAACTTCAAGATATCTTTCTGAACAACTCAAGAGGTTTTTTGAACATCCCAAAGAGGAATTTTTCAATCACGGACCCAATAAAAAAAATCCTCTCTGAGTGGTTTTACATGTGTTAAAGTTTGGGATATTCTAAGGGATCTTTATAGCTTATTTTTCCATATTTAAACAAATTTTAATGATGTCTTGTTTAGGTCAATATATTTGGGCACAGATCTCGAGAAGAAGGAGATGAGTTTTTGAAAAAGGAAAGAGGTTTTTCTCGAGAACATATTTTTTTCCAAAAACCTCTCTCAATTTTGTAACAAGTATTATGATTCAGGAGATATGATGACATATTTGAGCCCTATTTTTCAGCAAACTAGCTCTGCTTTTCTAGCAGACAGTTCATATTTTGTTGCAAAGTATTTTGTAATTGTAGCTCAATTTTAGGATGTCGGCTGAATTCAAATTTTGAAGGATAGGAAGACTCTCTTTTATATATTGAATGAAAATACATGAGCTCAAGGGGGGGGACCCTGAGCAGACTCTATGTGCATTGTATATTTTTTAGTATTAATAAAATCTCTCAGACATAAGTACTTGGATATTTTTCCATATATTCCTTTGTTGGTTTTATGCTGTCAATTTTCCTTGTGTGTGTGTATTTCTTTAAAATTTTCTATTCAGTGTTTTTCTTTTGAATATGTGTTTTATCTTTCCTGTCTTAGAATTCATATTATTATGCTCTATGCCCAAGTGTGATGCAAGATTTCACTTTCATTCTGAATAAGATAATTCAAAATTCATTCTAGTGTTTCTCTGTTTTGTCTTGTTTTATTTCTTTATTCATCTATCCATCCTTAAAAGATTAGTTATAGCATTCAGTCTGCATATAGACCTCTGAGATTGATATTCATATAACCAGTTCTGATATTTTAATCATAAACGAGTCATTGATGACTCCATGCCTAATGGTAGGTTTAGGCCTCCTCCATTTTTAAACCTCCTTTCATTTCAGATCTGGCCACTGAGCTTAATTTACATTGAGAGAGACCTCTCTGGTTTGGAAAGTTTAGATTCCAAGCCCAAATTGGTTTGTGGTTACCTCTGTAGTTTTCCTCCCAAAGCCAAGGGAAATTACAGATTTCTAATAGAGTCCTCACTCAAAAAGATCATGTGGTATGCTATGAGTTCTGAAAATTAAAAGAGCACAAGAGGAATTATGCTACCCATGACTTGGAATTATAAGCAATTGTTCACGCATTAAAAATGTGGAGAGATTACCTCATGGGGAGAACATTTGAGCTAAGGATAGACCATTATGGTCTAAAACATTTGTTTGTCCAACCAACATTAAATTCAAGGAAAACTAGCTGGATGGAATTGCTGAGTGAATATGACTTTGAAATTAAGCATATAAAAGGAAAGGGAAATTAGGTGGTTGATGCACTCAACATAAGAGCTCATGAAATACATATTTCAACCATTAGCATGTTCAACATATATTTAAAATAAAACATTTAAAGGCGGCCAATTCATATCAACAATATTTAAAAAAGAAAAGAAACATTACATCAAGACAACTTACAATACAAATTCAATTATTATGAGTTGAAAGATGATGGGATATTCATGTATAGAAGAAAAATATGTGTGTCAAATTTCAATGAGCTAAAAAATACAGTGTTGAGGGAAATACACAATGTGCCATATGTTGGGCACCCAAGATATCAGAAAAAAAATTGCATTTGTAAGAAGCCAATACTTTTGGTCTGGAATGAAGAAAGAAGTGGCTAATTACATAGCTAGGTGTCTAGAGTGTCAATAAATGAATACTAAACATGGAAATCCAGCATCGTTGTTACATCCATTTCTAATTCCTGAGTGGAAATGGGAATTTGTTACAATTGATTTCATTACAAAGCTTCCCAAAACAGTGAAGCAACATGGTTCCAACATGGTGGTGGTGGATAAATTAACTAAGGTTGGACATTTTATTCTTATGAAGCCTACACACAAGAAAGAAAACATTTTAAAGATTTACATGAAGGAATATGTCACGCTACATGAGTTTCCCAAGGAAATAGTTTCAGACAGAGATCCAAAGTTCACAATCATTTTTTGGAAAGGATTGTTTAAAGGCTTTGGGACAAATTTAAATCTCAGTACAACGTATCACCCTGAATCAGATGGGAAAATAGAAAGGACCAACATAATCATTGAAGACATGCTCAGAATGTATTTGATGGACCAACCATCAAAGTAGGAATATTATATCCACTTAGAAGAGTTTGCTTACAATAATGGGTATCAAGCCTCATTAAAAATGAGCCCATTTTGAGCATTGTATGGAAAGAAATGTAACACACCAATGATATGGGATAACCCAGTAGACAGAGTCGTTATTGCGCCATATTTGTTGAAGGAAATGGAAGAGCAGATGTTGAAGATCAGGGAGAATTTAAAAGTTCCCCAGGACGGGAAGAAAATTTATGCGGACAAGAACAAAGTTTTTTATGGATTTTAAAGTGGGAGAACATGTTTTTCTAAAACTAAAAGAGAAGAGAAGCTCTCTAAGATTGGGTTGTTGTCCCAAGTTGGTAGCAATACATTGTGGGACTTTTGAAATCTTAGAGAAGATAGGGTCAACTTCATACATGTTATCAATTCTTGCATCCATGAGACTGCATAATGTATTTCATGTGTCATTATTAAAGAAATATGTTCCTAACCCTAACCACACAATTGATTGGACAGTGATCCAGGTGGAACACGAAGGGGATTTTTGGGTGGAAACAGTACGCATCCTAAACCAAAAAGTCAAAGTGCTCAGGAACAAAAAAATTGTCTTGGTAAAGGTCCAATGGACTTGCTACGTTCATGAAGATGCAAAATTGGAGCATGAAGAAACTATGTGGGAAATACCCACATTTTTTGTCAATTTTGAAGAAAATAAAAGCTAAAAATGCAAGACTCCATTTTGGGCCAGCTAAAGTTCTGGAACCACATCTCAAATTTCTTGGTCGTATGTATTGATAGCCTAATAAAAGAATGGTGTAGCTCAACGGAATGAGAATGTTGAAGGAGGCACATTCCTTAGGTCAGCAAGCTGATAGAAGTGAGATATTTTGGTTGGAACTGTTGTTGGAGTTGTGGAATTGAAAAAAAATTATTTTTATAAGAATTATGATGTAAATTATTTATGTTTTTCAGCATGGTGTTATTCACCGAGGATGGTGCACAATTGTAGGGGATGGGAAATGTAACATCCCCACTATAATCCCTAGTTTAGTTAATGCTTAATGTAGATATGAATGTGGCCATGTCAAAGTGATGTATATGTAAAGCATATTTTTTGAATTTTAATAAATAAAATGTGATGTCAGCTGCTAGGGGGATATGGACAGAAATGGGGGATTATTTTTCCACGAGATAAGTGGGTGTCTAAGAGGGTTCCAAGGGAGAAATTATTTATGGGTATTACTTCAACCCAGATTTCTGAATTTTATTAGCATCAGAGCAACCTTCTATTTTCTTGTTGAGTGTATGAGAGACCAATCACTAAATACATGTAAGAGGGTGGATGTCAGAGTCACATCCTATAGTTATTGGAAACATGGGGCTCAGTACATTCAGTTTGGTGGAAAGAATGTGAGTCAAAATTTTATTGGAAAAAAAAGAGAGGAAATGTGTATGGGAAGTTTAGGCAGTTTTGCAAGCATGTTTTTTGGCATGAACAAGTAGAGAGAAGAAAAACAAAAATCATGGGAGCTAGAACAAAAAGGCTGGAAAAATTCTGGAGCATGTTGGAGAATTTTGGAGCTAAAAAATGAAGAGTTGGGTTGTTGGGCCTGAAGAGTAAACTCTTGGGTAATTTGCATTGTAACAACAAGTGATCATTGTTGTATTTACTAGTAGTTTTCCTAGAAGTGAGTTCTCTTGAGTTCCCAGTAGTGATATTCCCAGTCACCTATGCCAAAGACACCCTGATAAATGAATGGGACACTTGATGTACTAATATAAGTGAAGGGGTACATTCCTTAGGTTGGGCATGTCAAGGGGAAGCGAGCTGGAGTAAAATCGGGATAGTTGTAGAAGAATATCAGTGGGTTGTGGGATATTGAATTGTGAGTGGACTGTGAGAGGCACCCTTCTTTTGTGGATTCCTAGCCCCATCTCAAGGGTGACTTTTTGTTGATATTTGGAACAAGAATTGTATGGTTGGGTGGAACGTCCTTCCCAAGCAGTTGGTTGCACAAGTGTTTTAAAAGATACATGTTCATCTATTCTTTGAGTTATTTCATGAGTTTAATTGTTGTTCTTAAATTTTTGTATGTGAATTCTTTTATGTTATGTTTTAGATGATTTGTTAGATGCATTTGGTTTCATTTAGAATGTTTTAGATGCATTTAATTATGGGTATCAAAATCTAGTTAAATTTGTGTATGATTGTAGTTGGTAAGCTACAGGAAATGAGTTAGCCAGACAAATTTTGGTTTTATGTGTTTTATGTGTGGTAATGTTCATCGGTTAAGCTAGGGATCATTACTCGGGATGGTCGGTTTCGTGGGAGTAAGCTCGTTTTTTGGAATCCATAGAGGAATGTCTGCAAGGAAGGTTTTGCATAAGCTTGTTGGTGCGGGCTCGCAGGAAAAACCTTATGTTTGTGTTTTTTACAGTCGTGGGTGTCTGCAAAAGAAAGGTTGTGATGACTTACAGGTCAGAAGTCGTGGGTCATGGACAAACCTAAATTCTGTGTTTTTACATTCGCAGGGGAATGTTACATATTTCTAATCTGTAATGTTCCCCTAGCTTAATTGAGGAACATTACTATGTGGAATACACACAAAGACAAAATATTAATGTTAACTAAATTCCTATAGCTTATCAACTACAAATTATACATAGAATTAACTAGATTATGATAGCCATAATTAAATGATTCTATAACATACTAAATTAACATGAGTGTGGATAATAAAACATCTACAATAGCACATAGAAATATTCTCAATCACGGAGTAAAAATGCATAGCAATTAACTCGTGAAATAACTCAGAAATAGATAAACACTTATCTTTCTAAAATGTTTGTGCAACCAGCTTCTTGGGAGGGATGTTCCACCCAACTATATACAGAGTTAACCACAACAATTATGCACAACATTTAAACTCATGAAATAACTCAAAGAATAGATAAAAACTTATTTTTTAAAACACTTGGGCAACTAGCTTCTTGGGAAGGACATTCCACCCAACCATAGACTTGTTGTTCAACATCTCAATAACAAGTCACCCATGAGATGGAGCTATAAATCCAAAATATAAGAGTTCCTCTCACAGTCCACTCACAACTCAATATCCCACAACCCACTAGTATTTTCCTATAGTTATCTCGAATTTCCTCCAACTCTCTTTCCCTTGACTTGTCCAACCAAAGGAATGTACCCTTTCACTTATCTGAGTCCATCAGGCATCCCATTCGTTTATCAGGGTATCTCTGGCACAAATGACTGGGAAATTTCACTACTAGGAACTCAAGGGAACTCATTGTCAAGAAAACTACAAGTAAAAAAAAGAACAAACACTTTTTGTTATTATGCAACTCACCCAAGAGTTCACCCTTCAAGCCTAACAACCAAGCTCTTCAGTTTTTATCTCAACAATGCTCCAACACACTCCATAATTTTCCCATCCTTCTTGTTCCATCTCCCATGCTCTTTTGTTTTCTACTCTCCTATTGTTGTTCATGCCAAAAACATGTCTGTAAAACTGTCTGCAACTGCCCATATGAATTTACGCTTTTTGTTTTCCCAATAAAATTTTGACTCACACTCTTTCCCCCAAAATGACTGTACTCAACCCCATGTTTCCAATAACTGTGAAATGTGACTCTCACACCCACCCTCTTACAATTATTCAATGATTATGCTCTCATACACTCAACCAGAAAATATAAGGTTGTCGCAATGATAATAAAATTCTTAAATCTGGGTTGTATCAATACTCTTTCTCCCTTGGACCCCTCTTAGACACTCACTTCTCTTGTGGGAAACTCATCCCCCATCTCTATCCATATCTCCCCTGTAGTTGGCATCACATTTTATTTATTAAAATTCAGAAAATTCATTTTTCATATACATTGTTTGTCATGGCCATATTCATATCTACATTAAGCATTAATTAAACTAGGGATTATAGTGGGTATGCTACGCATCAAATTCCACTTTTGGGCTCAACAAATTGTGATCATAGCTCCTAACCCCTCAATGTTGTTCTACACATTACCTTTCCAATGGTGTTAAAATCAACTCAATCAGAGTTTGTATGAAAAGGTTATGCCTCCCACAAGTTGGCCTACCTCATTGACCACCATGGTACCGAGTGGATGCCACGTTATACCCCATCACTCACTTGTGGGGCTAGTCACATATGAACTTTCAAGAATATTATATAAGGTATAAAACCCTAACGCTAATTGATGGTTGAGGTATGCAAAAACCCTAACCCTATAGGAATATTATACTATGTTAACTACTAGGCCACTAGAAGGAGAGGGGGTTCCATTCTTTTAGCATTGTACTTGTTCCATAGTAAAGTAGAGCATCTAGGAGTGGGATTTGAGAGAATAATATAGGAGGAAGAATATTTTGTAGTATCCATTCAATCGATAGTAAGGAAACTCCATAGTGAGTGCCCCTTTCTTTGTACTTTCATTTCATAACTGAAGAAAACAAAGAAAAGCATAAGCCTCACCTTCTAGCTAGGTTTTCTCCTATACCGATTTTCTCAGGATACATATTGTGTTCATTTTTGTGGATGGTGTGTTCATTTGTTTATTCTTTCATTTTCATATTTTAGTTATTTTTATAAATGTGAGCATTAAGCTAGTGATAATAAATCTCAAATCTAAGGAAATAAACCTGCATAATAAAATATTTCAAAATATTACAAGATATATTGTGACAAATTGTTCTAGTGGAGTATCTATAGTAGTTTATAGATCATTTATAGTAGCAACTAATTTATAAATTTAAAACCAACATCCATAGCTTGTGTCTATTATAATTTAGAATATGTCCCTTATGATGATATTGTTATGACATGCAATGGATAGAACGCGGTTTTATTCTACTCATTTTGATGTTATGTTACTAACAAGGACATGTGGTTGATAATATGTGGTTCTAGGATAGTCACATTTTAGCCTCAAAGGGGTGAGGAATCGATACATGTTATAAATTTAGGAAAACATTTCATGGAGGGACATATGTAATTCCTTCTTTATGTTATAGTCAACTAGGGCCGGTGAACCTAGCATGATCTAACCCTAATGGTAAGGTAATATTTCGAGATGATATATATGATCTCATTTTCATATATGATCATTATTACCATTTATTACATTTTTGCATAAGTTATTTTTTATGTTGATTATCATGATAGGAATATTTCACAATGTTATTTGTCTTTATGCTTCTTAAGATGATCTCATGCAAATTTATGTTATTCATGATAACATGCAGTTGACAACTTGTGGTTCAATTATGCTTAGGAACTTGATGTTATGTTACTTATGATGGCATAATATAGTTATCATGTGAGTATTTGATATTTTTGATAGAGTTGTATTCTCATGATGATATCTAATAGTTAGTATGTGGTTCTTGACTATTCATAATGTTATGATAATGTTATGTAGCAATTCACATGCAATGCTTTGAAATTCGTGTTGTGATGTTTTTATGTTCTCATGATGGCATGTGACAACATACATTTTTTTTCTCTTCATGATGAGATGATGGTGTTCAGATTATAACTAATGTTTGGTTTCATGATGCGAAGTGGAGCTCCCTAAAGGGTCATTTTATTAAATACCTTGTGGGAGCCCATAACCATGAAGGATAAATATTTTTAGAAGTATCACTTTATGGGTTGGGGACAAACGTAGTCACTAATTCTATACCATCATTTTATTTACCTCCTCTGATATAGAAATTCCAAGAAGATGGTTGAAGTTATACTCACCTGTGGAGTTGTGATGATGGACTTTCAATGCTTGGAGTTGAGTACCTAGTTGGATTTGTGGAGGGGGTTTGGTCCATCCTTTAGAAATGATTCCAGTACATGGGTCAACGTACCTTACTAAACATCATCTAACATCCAAATGAGGCTTGGGGCCATAGATCCTAATGTAGATCTAGGAGGCCACAAAGTCTAATGCCGAAAGTTGAGGGTATTGTTGGAGTTGTACTCGCACTCCCCCAGAGATATGATGTAGAAATATAATGCCTATTGCAGTCCCACCATGATGGGTGACTCTTATCATACTTACAGAAGAGGACCCATGCCATGGAAACAAATACCATCTAGGGGGTGATCGAGAGGTAGTAGATGGGATGATTTTAGGTGAGGGTTCATATCAGAGGAAGTGAAAGCCTACAACCAACTTTATTTATGCATGCTTGTATGTGTGGGAGTGAGATCTACCCATGGTGGCCACACAAGTAACTCCCTCGTCTGCAACAATAGTATTAATATATTTTAGCATATATTTTTTTATGGTTCTACATATCAAATAGTGTCTTGCATAAGAAACAAGTGTGTGTGTGTGTGTGTGTGTGTGTGTGTGTGTGTGTGTGTGTGTGTGTGTGTGTGTGTGTGTGCGCGCGCGCGCGCGCGCGTGCATGTGTCATTAGAAAATACATCCTCGGGAAACCCCTGGTACTTTTCATTTCAAGAATGGTACATATTGTAAAGAATGACACAAATACTATTGTATGTTAACTTGGTAGGGCCATTAAGTGAGGACCACATACGTAGAGGTAGTCATTCTGGGACTTGACACGAAGACCTTCTGGTTTCTATTCACAACTCTCAACCACTTGCATAGAAACCAGGAGGACTTCGGGTCAAGTCCTCGGGATGGCTACCTCTATGTATGTGGTCTTCACTCAATGTCCCTACCAAGTCAACATACAATAGTCTTTGTGGCCTACTTTACACTATATACCATTCTTGAAATGAAAAGTTCTTGTATATATATATACTTCCACACTAAAAGAATATTAAAGAGAATATTTAAAAAGAAACCAGTTGCATGAGAATCACGTGTGGAGGTGTGCATGCCAATAAAATAATATTTTATTCTGGTTTTGTGCCTAAATTTGTGGATATATGGAGGATGTAGGAGCATTGAAGGCGTTCCATTTTCTTGAGTTGTTTTTCACCTTGCATCTAAGGAGATTTATTTTCAAATGGATATATGAAACTTGTAGTCTCAATGGGAGTATTAAGTGTTAGCTAGCATAGCCTTGGTGATTGAGGGCTCAAGGGATCTCAATATTTGATTAAGGGGTTAGTTGGGAGAAGAGTTTGTTACCCAAATTCATTGTTTGTCTCTATTGATGTTTGTTAGTTGTTTCTAGTGGAAAAATTTGTCTATGGTTGTCTTTGCTTCTGATAAGTTAAAACTCAACTTGCTACTTCCAAGTATTCCTCTGCGCTTTCTCTTAATTCCTAGTACATACAGTTATTTAATTATTTTTAAATAATAGATGTTATTGTTGGAATCTAGCTTAGATGTTGATATTCTTGTTGGTTTTTATAGTTGTTGATGTTGGCTATAAAATAATCATATTTCTAGTAGTGGTATTAATGGTTAATATATAGACACTACATTGTTGGTTAATATAGATGTATTGGATTGTTATATATTGTTGTAACTCTTTAGTTAAATATTCTTATTATGCATTTATTTAAATATGTTTCTTTTGATAGACATTATACCATGAAGACAGGAATAGATATGGAGGTTTCTGCTATGAAAAGAGGACTAGGTCAGTATCAAGGTGGTATTCAATCAGGTCTTAGTAAGAAATAATTGTTCAACTAAGCTAAGATGCACACTAAGAAGAAAATTATTTGAGTTAAGTAGATCACAATCCAAGGGACCCTTAGAGCAAGGAAATCCCAATCTAAGAGTTTTAAATGATTTTTCTCGTGTACAACATTAGGGGTATGGAGAGTTCCTATAAGAGAAACTACCTAAAGGGAATTATTAGTGTCCATAAAGAAGAGGTGATGTTGATTCAAGAGTATATACTTGGGGAAACTAATGCAAAGGGATTATTGATGGTTTCCTTCCTATGTTAAAATTTTGAGGCAGTTAGTGCATAGGGGAGATTTGAAGGGTTGGTTTTTGGATGGAATAAGTCCCTTCAATCCAAGAACATATATTTTCTTCCATCCAAAATATTTATTGATATTTACTTTCCTGAGGTAGGTAATTTCTATAATGTTATCAATATATATGGTCCCTTCCTAATGAGGATGGAGTTTTATGGAAAAATCAATGGTCGTGTAGTGAGGAGGGACAATGTCGTTGTGGGAGAGCATATGAAATTCATTAAGAGACAATGTAAATTGTGGGGGGATTTTGGCATAATGGATCCCCTAGATAATTTATTACTACAAAATATTAAAGAGTCAGGGCTTTGTAATTCAGAGCCTGTTATCCCCATTTTGTGGATAACTAAGGAGATTATATCTCAAGGCCCTTAGGTTGAAAATATGGAGTGTCGAGAGAATACATGACCAACATTATCCTTTTGCATAGATGGATACCCTTCTCACCACCACAGAAGTCATATATTTTCAAATTTCATCCACCACATCAGTCGGCTTCTAGAAGGTAGTGGGACTTGCTCCATGAGGTACAAGTCAGTATTATGGTGAGAATCATTTCAATACTTGAGGCATTTAAGTATTTGGTATCTTATATTTCTTTAGATTTCATGATATATTCTTGGAAATTATGCCCTTTTCCCTGCTTCACCTTGGTGGTTGACATTGTGCCCTAGTAAGTGGTATTCCTTGGAGATGGGTTTGCTACTAGGAAATCCCTTGAATATCCATCATACCATTCCCCACCATACTAACCACTTTCCATCACTATTTCCCCCCATTTCCTTATCTCTTGGGATTTTAGGTTGTATTGACCCAAGAAGGGGTTGTCCCTCATTCTATGGGAATAAGGAGCTAAAGGCCCAAAGGGATTGATGTTGGATAAAAGATAAAATCCTAAGTATGAACCTTATAGATGCTTCACCCAAGGATCACCCAAGAAAGAAATGAAACGCTTATCATTGAGAAAAGGGGGACCCACAATAAAATATGATTAAGAGTTCTTAAAAGGTTAGTTGTAGGATAGGAGGGTTCATCACGAGTCATCCTATCATGTCCATGAATATATAGTGGTATGACATTACCATCATCTGGTCACCAAGCCAGGGTAATGGCTCTCGGTTGCATCACTGAGAGAAAGGGGGTCTCATCACGAGCCAACCTTCTCATTTCCACTAGGTGTTTGTGGGTGACACTGTCATTGTATGGACACCACGCCAGGGCAGTGGCCTTCAACCTTTCCTTAAATTTATGAAAGAATGAAAGAATGGAAAAATAATGGGCTTAGAAAAAGTGCATTGCGGACAAAGGTACCACACACCCTCTATAAAGGAACCCATGAATGAGACACTACGACCTCTTGTATGTCATGAGCCCTATGCCCATTGAGTCTTGACCTTAACCACTTCACCCACTTTACATGGATTAGAGAGGGATCTCTTGGAAACTCTCCTTGACATAGGACACCTCGTCAACCCTTCCATATTCAATCTTGACAAGTCGCATAATGAATTTGAGTACTTAATTGTTTGACATAGTGATTTTTTATGCACATTCTTAGGTGGCTCATTTATTGATTAGATTCACTTATCATGATTTTATGACTTGAGATCCTTGGATGGCATGCTTATCTATCTTTGCAGGACCTATTTGGTGGAAAATTTTGGAAGAACAAGTCGAGCTTGGGCTTCCATGGGGCTTGAATCCCACAGGTGGATGCCAAGGGCCTGCATGCTATATGAGAGAGATCAAACTTTGAAGGCCTATAAGATGACTTGGATGACATAATATAGCCCCCACGTGCCAAACGTTTTTCCTAGGAGAGGAAAAACATCACTTCTAGAGGCATGACATCACCTAGGGGGTGTTGAGGAAAAGATATGACTTATCTTACTCAAGCATTTTCGAATCTTTCCTGGCTAATACAACATAGCTGGGAATATCACCCTATGTTTTATAGCCTCAAAAATATTTTCCCAATCCACAAGTATTAATTATAAGGGTTTAGGCTGATTTTTTTAATAAAAAGAATGTTGCAAAATAACATAAAAAAATTATATAATTTTCTGAAAAATATACAGATTACAAAAAGTAAATGTAGAGATCAAAAAGAAAAAGTAACCAAGTTACAGATACACACAAATGATATAGAATATCAATCTTCTTTATTTCATTCCAAGAAATCAAAAGTATCTTTCTCTTTACAAAATCCAAGTGAGGGAATGGACCGAAGTCTAATTTAGAGATCCCCGATGAAAACCATATAAAAGGACTCTGACAAAAAGTAAAAACTGAAATTTATAATCTGGATCAGCTTGCCACGGACTACTGCCAATTTGACTCTGCACAATATCCTTTATCAGCTATGAAAGTTAATCCATAAACATACAAGTATACATAGACTGTCAAAGATAGATCAACACCTTTAAAACAAGCATATGAATGATTTGGTTCAGCTATGAACCTTGATGTCTACAATAGGACCCTGCTATCAAAAAGAGAATTAGGCTATGAATGAACTCAAGAATGAATGAAAACTGAAACTATCTCATGAAAACAAAAGAGAAAACCTTAGTATTTATTCCTCCTTCTATTATCCTTGTGTTCTTCCTTCTCATTTGTATTTTATGCATTCCAAATAAGTTGAAGTAGTTCAACTACTTTCTTTAGTTAAGTTAGTTGAACTTAACTAATTTTAGTTTAGGAGAAATAATAATAATAATAATAGTTAAAGGTCTTTATTTAATAATAACTAAGTGGGTGGGACCCCTTGTGACTCCCTTCTTTTATTCTTTTCAAAAACAAACACAATTATATAATCATTTAAACACATGCCGCCTTGTAGCTCCGAGAAATACTTCCAAAATTTGAATATTAAATATCAGAAATAATTCAAATCATATCCAAAAATATGTAAATAACCACATTATCCAAAAAATAGCTTGTTTTCCAAAACTTTATGCAGACCATTGTCTTCAACAACTCAATCATAAAAACATAAATTAAAATCCATACTTGCCACTTTGAGAAGCAATCTTTCTTCTATCATTGTTGTCCCCTTTTTGACTTCCCAGAAGTAGCCTTTGGTTGATTCGAACCTTGAGGATTTATCTCACTAATAACATGGGAACAATCGTCCTTCATATTCATATGGGAGGACATTGATTTTGAAGAGTCATTTGAAGGCGAGGAAGGGGAGGCAACAACTCTACCTTTATCTTTCACATGGGAGACGTCATTTTTAAGCCTTTTACTAGCCTGAGAGGATTGAACATGTGAATGCACAGGGGAAATTTGAACATTAGGATTTACAGGCGGAGGACAAGGTAATGACAAATTGGGCCAGCCAAAATGGTGAGAGACTGTCGGATTGACAATCTCTTGCCATCCATCATTCGCATGGAATTCTATTTGCAAGGACACATGAGGAGGCACAAGAATATCAGGGATGTTTTGAGGCTGGAAGGGAGGTCTCTCTGGTCTATGATGTACTATTCCTTTCCCGGTCTACTTGAAGAACCCAGCTTGAAAAGTTGGTTCAACTCCTGGGGGTCAACATCAAAATGAATAGAGAATCTAGGCCTTCTAGGCCCTTTGTTCCAATTACCTCTTTCTCTATTATTTATGCCATGGCTTCCCCTGCTGAAGAAACTCATATGTACGCAGCAATTCATCAGCAACTGTCCCTTAACATACCATACATGATATTCTTCTTGCATGAAACAAATTTTGGCTCAAAAATTGACATGAGACCCATGCAAATCAATCCATAATAAATTATTTAATAATTTCCAAGTGAGCAAGGGGTGGATAGGGTTCATGGGACACCTGGAAGGATTGTAATGAGAGAAAAAGTGGTAGCATGATAGGGACAAATACACAAGTACTGCTCAAGAATTCATTAAATAATTTAATTGTGCAATCAATACCAAAAATATCAGTTGCCACCTATTTATGTGTCATATATTTTGTCACTATTATACAAAGTTTTTAATTTATTTTATAGAACATGGCATGTAAAAAGGAAATTGGGTTTATGAGGGGGGTATAATGAGCGAAAAAGTGATAGTATGAGAGGGAATAAAATATGGATATTGTTCATAAAAATAAATCAAATCAAACAACAACCATAACTCTGTTCAGACCTCATAATCCAATAATCATTCACTTTTAAAACCAAAACCATTTAACTGTCACTTATTTACAGAATGTTTGTTGACTTCAAACAAAACAATTCATATGCCCAGAATACTCAATCATAGCATCCTTTGCATCCATAAAACTTATACAATAGTCATAATAACATCATTTCCATTATTATAATAACATTATAAACATTTGAGCCACAGTCTTTCATATTCCAATGCTAAACTTATTTTCATTTTAAAACCAGTAGAAGACGCACAGTGATCATCGACCATTTATAACCAATTCTTGTTCTTTAAAATCAAATAAGAATATGCACAATATTAACCATTATTTACAATTATTTGTCTTAATCAACTAGGAGTTAAAACTCATAATCGATCCCGAATCCAATGACACACATGTATTCTTCAAAAATGATCAACATAAGTATCAATTTGAAATAGAATTCAACCAATAACATGAAACTCTGAGCCAAAGCCTCATTTAAATTAAACCTGTACAGACTTCTTTTAAAATAAATTCCCAACAAGAGATACAGCCAAATCATGCTTGAGGAGAAACAGAACCAAGTTGTGTCCAGTAGACCAAGCACACACAAGTGTCTCTTTTACTCTTGACGGGAATGAAACGAGACCAAGATCGTATTTAGGGTTTAGCATAGAAAATGGAAGTAAGAACAAATAGCTCGAACAAATGAATAATTCTTCAGGGACGCGGATAAATCGTTCCCTTTAAAAATTTACCACAGAGAAGTAACAACAAATGGCTCAATCAAGGGATAGTCTTCAAAGACACAGATAGCTCGTGCTCCACATAAAATTTAACCAAAAATATTGACAGTGGGGGTTACCAAAACATAACAGTCAACCACCTCCAACGGAGATGAGAGGAAGTGAATTCTTAAAAACATTGTGAGGAGAATGCATGAGTATAACCCGTGGCCAACCAAAAAACATATACAAGCTTCCATTTAAATTTCTTGGTGATACCAAACCCGACTGTGCAATGTTTTCCAGCACAACGATAATGAGGGTAAGGCCATGATAAATGATAACTCGGGGCTCATCCAAAACATGGCAAGGATAGTCCAACTCTTAACAGCTTGCATTGCAACATGGAGGAATGAAACATAACAACCACTGAGACAAAAAGGAGTGACAAAACTTAACACCAAGACTGATTTTAAAACCCATGCGCCAAAACTCAGATCTTTTCTAAACCATAATCATAATTTTCCACAGAGAACCAAACCAAAAACCTTAAGCTGACTGAACATGTTTTTAACCAATAAACCAATGCACAGACTACACACGGAAAGAAATAACCATTCCTTTTCTTTAAAATGCCAACAGTCTAGAGTATTCACAGAAGAAACCATAAGCTCACAATACTGATACACAGTTGAAAAACTTAAGAAAAACACAGACCTCAAGCAATTTTGAGCCAAAATAGATTCATAACACAGAGGAACCATCATGGATAGAAAATAAAGGAACCATACCTGGAAAATATTGCTTGAGGGAGAGAGTTGGAGTGTATTCTTCTTTCACAACAAAAAATCGCGGAGTATCAAAAACCACCAGAGCCGAAAAAACAAATGCAAGTATGGCTAGGGTGACAGGCTCGAGGGTTGTTTAAGTGACGTGCAGTAAATGCATGTCAGTTCCTTCCCCAACCTCATTCAATTCAATGTACAAGCCAATAAATCCACCATAACATTAACCATTAAATCAAACAAATATCCCATTGCTATATCCATTACATAGTGCGCCACCCTAAGTCATGTCAAAATATTTTAAGAACAACAATGTGTTATAACGTTACCACATATGCCTCACACATAACTTTTAATCAAAGCACATAAATCTAGAAACAAGGGTCTATACACCCTTCTTTTATCACAATTACATATAACCTTAGGGCTTGAGTATAGTCCTTTTTTCTTTTTGTTTAAGCTCCCATATCATCCTTTTGTATAAAATCATATATAAAATAATCAATCGATGTTTAATGCATAAACACAGAACATGTAAAAATAATCCTTTTATCCATAGTATAGCCATAAGTTGCAAGTGACCATCAAAACCATCTATACATACCACAATCCACCAACCATCTTATGTCGCCATAACGATTAAAACCATGACTTGAATCATCAACTGTAGAAAATTGTGGTATTATCATCATAATAACAACAAGATATGAGTGCAGCATATCCATCATAGCACCACTATTATACAAGGGGGTCCCACCTACTAGTTTATTATTATTATTATAAATAAATAATAGAGCTTGGCAATCATTTGTGAGCAGTATTCATCGTTGCATTTTTAAACATCAACAGGGGGTTAGGGTTTGGTGGTGAGGTTGACATGCATTGGAACAAGGATGTTTTGAAGAGATTGAGCCCTGATCATGAAGGAATTTGTTTGGATTCTTGACATGTGTCTTTGGGAATCCTTTCTACTCTCCTCCATCACCAACGACCTCCTCTTAGTGCCAAAACGTTCCCTAAAGGGGTGACGTCCATATGAACTAGGGTTTTTCTTTGTGAAAAAGTGAAATTAAAGTGAATTGTTTAATATTACTTTGTAAAAGGGGAAAAATTAAGGTTGTTGACCCATAGTCTTGTGGTTTACCCTTACTTATGTGGACAAACTATCTTAGTGACATTTTGTATAAATAAGAGATCATAAGATCTTAACTCTCCCTCTTGTGAGAAGTACTTGGTCTGAAATTTTCGCTACACTTGGAGTATTTTGCCTTTTGTGCTATGGAAAAATATTTTTATGGTTATGGTTGATGATGATTATTGTGTGCTATCTTTAGGAGGTCATTATCTTTCTTTTGTGGAGGTTTACTTTGGCATGTTAAGGATTTTTCTTGAATGGTATGGTTTCTTTATCTTTTTATTATCATTTGTTATTCAAGTTGAGGTTATTTTGGCCAAGGATAGATAGGGAGTATAAGGATATACACCCCTATCCTAGTTTCCACCACTTTATCAAGCTTTTTTTTGCAAGGGTTTAGTTGAGGAAGTAAGAGGATTTACACCCCTCATCTTTAAACCCTAGCTAGGTTAATTTCATTGGGAAGTAATAGGATTTACACCCCCAATGATTTAGTAACCCTAGCTCTTTATTTTTTACCCCATTAACCCATAACTAAAGGCACTAGTCTTGCATTGGAGAAACAAAATATTGCATTGGGAAATGTGATTTCTTGTCCCTTTTACTTTTTGTAACTTGGATTTTCTTCCTTGTGCCTTGGGCACCTCATAGCCACTAGGGAGTCCCCATCAAAGGGATACTTCTATTTGTTGTTACAAATTTTCATCTTCAGCCATTAGCACTGCAAAAACCCTAACTCAATTGCTTGAATAACTCTCTTATCAACCATTGGAATTTGCCCAAAGTTTGCACACTTACTCTTCTTGGTCTAGCGCACTTTTTCAAAACGTTTGGAGGATTTTCAATGGCTGATTTTCTTTTCGTAATAAATTGATGGTTACATCCATAAGGCTGATATAAAAAAATTCATAAATGTGTTTACAACAGCCTTATCCTTTCATGCTAGTATCTTGGATTTTCATCTTGAGTTTTGCTAGTCTTTAGCTAGTATTTCTCTTGTATCTTCTACTTGATATCTAGCATATATTTTGCATCTTATGGTGCCATCTAATTGCTGATATACATTGTTACTAATAGCTATTATTAGGGAAAGAAAGATTAACTTGTTTGTCCAATTGATTATATTGCAATATATGCTTGTTTTTTCTTGTGTCTCGGGAAGGTATTTCACCATTTTCAGGTTACTCAACACACTTAGCAACCCTTGGACCTTCCCAAGACTTCATTCCAAGAGATTCATACCATTTATATTTTAACCCTAGGGACTTCATCTCCATATTCATCTTTCTCCATCTCATTAACCCTAGGGTCACTGGGATTCCCTCCTTGAGGTGACTACCTCACCTCTAAAGTGGCGGGGACACCTACCTAAGGTGACACTGGGTAGGTGACCTCTTAGTTGTCACCATTTAGTGTTTGGGTCGATATTTTCCCAACCTACAACTTGTGCGATAATAGAGCCATTGGCCCTAAATCCTACATGGAGGAATAATTGGATAGGCACTACAGATGGGGGAGTTTGGAAGAATGGATCCCTTGGATAACCTCTTACTACAAATATTAAAGAGTCAAGGATTTTTAATTTAGAGCCATTTTCCCTAAATCCTACATGGAGGAATAATTGGATAGGCACTAGAGGTCTCTCCAAAATAGTGGATAGGTTCCTCATAGCTAAGAATGATTTGGTTGAAGTAGAAATATCTAGAACTATGATAGTGAAAGTGGAGTATCTGACCAAGTCCTTATTTTTCTTCGTATCGGAAGAGAAAAGGACAAGACTCTAGGCCTTTAACTTAAACTTACATTGGTTTAAGGATCCAAAATTTATTGATTTGGTACAAAAATGAATGGAAGCACTATGATGATGGCCTAGAGGACTCTATAATGTTCTAGTTTGTTGATAATGTAAAGAGGATAAAGAAGAAGAAAATTAAGTTGGAAAAAGTGAAGTACAAGGATTCCTAGGAGCAAATTTGGAACATAGAAGTAAAGATTGCAAGTAGATTTAGATATAATAAGAGTGGTATATTTACTGAAGAATAATTGGGGAATATTAAAAATTTGGAATCCTTAAAAAAAGGGCTCTTAGAGTGGGAAGAATCGAAATGGACATAGAAGAGTCAAGTTATTTTTGCTCACTCTGAGGGATGAGAATATTCATTTATTTCACAACTATGCTAGAATGAGAAAGAATAACAACACAATATGGATCATTACAAATGGAGAAGGTGAGTGGG
>ML782803.1:835929-866983 GCA_009831015.1 Picea engelmannii
TGCTATGAAAAGAGGACTAGGTCAGTATCAAGGTGGTATTCAATCAGGTCTTAGTAAGAAATAATTGTTCAACTAAGCTAAGATGCACACTAAGAAGAAAATTATTTGAGTTAAGTAGATCACAATCCAAGGGACCCTTAGAGCAAGGAAATCCCAATCTAAGAGTTTTAAATGATTTTTCTCGTGTACAACATTAGGGGTATGGAGAGTTCCTATAAGAGAAACTACCTAAAGGGAATTATTAGTGTCCATAAAGAAGAGGTGATGTTGATTCAAGAGTATATACTTGGGGAAACTAATGCAAAGGGATTATTGATGGTTTCCTTCCTATGTTAAAATTTTGAGGCAGTTAGTGCATAGGGGAGATTTGAAGGGTTGGTTTTTGGATGGAATAAGTCCCTTCAATCCAAGAACATATATTTTCTTCCATCCAAAATATTTATTGATATTTACTTTCCTGAGGTAGGTAATTTCTATAATGTTATCAATATATATGGTCCCTTCCTAATGAGGATGGAGTTTTATGGAAAAATCAATGGTCGTGTAGTGAGGAGGGACAATGTCGTTGTGGGAGAGCATATGAAATTCATTAAGAGACAATGTAAATTGTGGGGGGATTTTGGCATAATGGATCCCCTAGATAATTTATTACTACAAAATATTAAAGAGTCAGGGCTTTGTAATTCAGAGCCTGTTATCCCCATTTTGTGGATAACTAAGGAGATTATATCTCAAGGCCCTTAGGTTGAAAATATGGAGTGTCGAGAGAATACATGACCAACATTATCCTTTTGCATAGATGGATACCCTTCTCACCACCACAGAAGTCATATATTTTCAAATTTCATCCACCACATCAGTCGGCTTCTAGAAGGTAGTGGGACTTGCTCCATGAGGTACAAGTCAGTATTATGGTGAGAATCATTTCAATACTTGAGGCATTTAAGTATTTGGTATCTTATATTTCTTTAGATTTCATGATATATTCTTGGAAATTATGCCCTTTTCCCTGCTTCACCTTGGTGGTTGACATTGTGCCCTAGTAAGTGGTATTCCTTGGAGATGGGTTTGCTACTAGGAAATCCCTTGAATATCCATCATACCATTCCCCACCATACTAACCACTTTCCATCACTATTTCCCCCCATTTCCTTATCTCTTGGGATTTTAGGTTGTATTGACCCAAGAAGGGGTTGTCCCTCATTCTATGGGAATAAGGAGCTAAAGGCCCAAAGGGATTGATGTTGGATAAAAGATAAAATCCTAAGTATGAACCTTATAGATGCTTCACCCAAGGATCACCCAAGAAAGAAATGAAACGCTTATCATTGAGAAAAGGGGGACCCACAATAAAATATGATTAAGAGTTCTTAAAAGGTTAGTTGTAGGATAGGAGGGTTCATCACGAGTCATCCTATCATGTCCATGAATATATAGTGGTATGACATTACCATCATCTGGTCACCAAGCCAGGGTAATGGCTCTCGGTTGCATCACTGAGAGAAAGGGGGTCTCATCACGAGCCAACCTTCTCATTTCCACTAGGTGTTTGTGGGTGACACTGTCATTGTATGGACACCACGCCAGGGCAGTGGCCTTCAACCTTTCCTTAAATTTATGAAAGAATGAAAGAATGGAAAAATAATGGGCTTAGAAAAAGTGCATTGCGGACAAAGGTACCACACACCCTCTATAAAGGAACCCATGAATGAGACACTACGACCTCTTGTATGTCATGAGCCCTATGCCCATTGAGTCTTGACCTTAACCACTTCACCCACTTTACATGGATTAGAGAGGGATCTCTTGGAAACTCTCCTTGACATAGGACACCTCGTCAACCCTTCCATATTCAATCTTGACAAGTCGCATAATGAATTTGAGTACTTAATTGTTTGACATAGTGATTTTTTATGCACATTCTTAGGTGGCTCATTTATTGATTAGATTCACTTATCATGATTTTATGACTTGAGATCCTTGGATGGCATGCTTATCTATCTTTGCAGGACCTATTTGGTGGAAAATTTTGGAAGAACAAGTCGAGCTTGGGCTTCCATGGGGCTTGAATCCCACAGGTGGATGCCAAGGGCCTGCATGCTATATGAGAGAGATCAAACTTTGAAGGCCTATAAGATGACTTGGATGACATAATATAGCCCCCACGTGCCAAACGTTTTTCCTAGGAGAGGAAAAACATCACTTCTAGAGGCATGACATCACCTAGGGGGTGTTGAGGAAAAGATATGACTTATCTTACTCAAGCATTTTCGAATCTTTCCTGGCTAATACAACATAGCTGGGAATATCACCCTATGTTTTATAGCCTCAAAAATATTTTCCCAATCCACAAGTATTAATTATAAGGGTTTAGGCTGATTTTTTTAATAAAAAGAATGTTGCAAAATAACATAAAAAAATTATATAATTTTCTGAAAAATATACAGATTACAAAAAGTAAATGTAGAGATCAAAAAGAAAAAGTAACCAAGTTACAGATACACACAAATGATATAGAATATCAATCTTCTTTATTTCATTCCAAGAAATCAAAAGTATCTTTCTCTTTACAAAATCCAAGTGAGGGAATGGACCGAAGTCTAATTTAGAGATCCCCGATGAAAACCATATAAAAGGACTCTGACAAAAAGTAAAAACTGAAATTTATAATCTGGATCAGCTTGCCACGGACTACTGCCAATTTGACTCTGCACAATATCCTTTATCAGCTATGAAAGTTAATCCATAAACATACAAGTATACATAGACTGTCAAAGATAGATCAACACCTTTAAAACAAGCATATGAATGATTTGGTTCAGCTATGAACCTTGATGTCTACAATAGGACCCTGCTATCAAAAAGAGAATTAGGCTATGAATGAACTCAAGAATGAATGAAAACTGAAACTATCTCATGAAAACAAAAGAGAAAACCTTAGTATTTATTCCTCCTTCTATTATCCTTGTGTTCTTCCTTCTCATTTGTATTTTATGCATTCCAAATAAGTTGAAGTAGTTCAACTACTTTCTTTAGTTAAGTTAGTTGAACTTAACTAATTTTAGTTTAGGAGAAATAATAATAATAATAATAGTTAAAGGTCTTTATTTAATAATAACTAAGTGGGTGGGACCCCTTGTGACTCCCTTCTTTTATTCTTTTCAAAAACAAACACAATTATATAATCATTTAAACACATGCCGCCTTGTAGCTCCGAGAAATACTTCCAAAATTTGAATATTAAATATCAGAAATAATTCAAATCATATCCAAAAATATGTAAATAACCACATTATCCAAAAAATAGCTTGTTTTCCAAAACTTTATGCAGACCATTGTCTTCAACAACTCAATCATAAAAACATAAATTAAAATCCATACTTGCCACTTTGAGAAGCAATCTTTCTTCTATCATTGTTGTCCCCTTTTTGACTTCCCAGAAGTAGCCTTTGGTTGATTCGAACCTTGAGGATTTATCTCACTAATAACATGGGAACAATCGTCCTTCATATTCATATGGGAGGACATTGATTTTGAAGAGTCATTTGAAGGCGAGGAAGGGGAGGCAACAACTCTACCTTTATCTTTCACATGGGAGACGTCATTTTTAAGCCTTTTACTAGCCTGAGAGGATTGAACATGTGAATGCACAGGGGAAATTTGAACATTAGGATTTACAGGCGGAGGACAAGGTAATGACAAATTGGGCCAGCCAAAATGGTGAGAGACTGTCGGATTGACAATCTCTTGCCATCCATCATTCGCATGGAATTCTATTTGCAAGGACACATGAGGAGGCACAAGAATATCAGGGATGTTTTGAGGCTGGAAGGGAGGTCTCTCTGGTCTATGATGTACTATTCCTTTCCCGGTCTACTTGAAGAACCCAGCTTGAAAAGTTGGTTCAACTCCTGGGGGTCAACATCAAAATGAATAGAGAATCTAGGCCTTCTAGGCCCTTTGTTCCAATTACCTCTTTCTCTATTATTTATGCCATGGCTTCCCCTGCTGAAGAAACTCATATGTACGCAGCAATTCATCAGCAACTGTCCCTTAACATACCATACATGATATTCTTCTTGCATGAAACAAATTTTGGCTCAAAAATTGACATGAGACCCATGCAAATCAATCCATAATAAATTATTTAATAATTTCCAAGTGAGCAAGGGGTGGATAGGGTTCATGGGACACCTGGAAGGATTGTAATGAGAGAAAAAGTGGTAGCATGATAGGGACAAATACACAAGTACTGCTCAAGAATTCATTAAATAATTTAATTGTGCAATCAATACCAAAAATATCAGTTGCCACCTATTTATGTGTCATATATTTTGTCACTATTATACAAAGTTTTTAATTTATTTTATAGAACATGGCATGTAAAAAGGAAATTGGGTTTATGAGGGGGGTATAATGAGCGAAAAAGTGATAGTATGAGAGGGAATAAAATATGGATATTGTTCATAAAAATAAATCAAATCAAACAACAACCATAACTCTGTTCAGACCTCATAATCCAATAATCATTCACTTTTAAAACCAAAACCATTTAACTGTCACTTATTTACAGAATGTTTGTTGACTTCAAACAAAACAATTCATATGCCCAGAATACTCAATCATAGCATCCTTTGCATCCATAAAACTTATACAATAGTCATAATAACATCATTTCCATTATTATAATAACATTATAAACATTTGAGCCACAGTCTTTCATATTCCAATGCTAAACTTATTTTCATTTTAAAACCAGTAGAAGACGCACAGTGATCATCGACCATTTATAACCAATTCTTGTTCTTTAAAATCAAATAAGAATATGCACAATATTAACCATTATTTACAATTATTTGTCTTAATCAACTAGGAGTTAAAACTCATAATCGATCCCGAATCCAATGACACACATGTATTCTTCAAAAATGATCAACATAAGTATCAATTTGAAATAGAATTCAACCAATAACATGAAACTCTGAGCCAAAGCCTCATTTAAATTAAACCTGTACAGACTTCTTTTAAAATAAATTCCCAACAAGAGATACAGCCAAATCATGCTTGAGGAGAAACAGAACCAAGTTGTGTCCAGTAGACCAAGCACACACAAGTGTCTCTTTTACTCTTGACGGGAATGAAACGAGACCAAGATCGTATTTAGGGTTTAGCATAGAAAATGGAAGTAAGAACAAATAGCTCGAACAAATGAATAATTCTTCAGGGACGCGGATAAATCGTTCCCTTTAAAAATTTACCACAGAGAAGTAACAACAAATGGCTCAATCAAGGGATAGTCTTCAAAGACACAGATAGCTCGTGCTCCACATAAAATTTAACCAAAAATATTGACAGTGGGGGTTACCAAAACATAACAGTCAACCACCTCCAACGGAGATGAGAGGAAGTGAATTCTTAAAAACATTGTGAGGAGAATGCATGAGTATAACCCGTGGCCAACCAAAAAACATATACAAGCTTCCATTTAAATTTCTTGGTGATACCAAACCCGACTGTGCAATGTTTTCCAGCACAACGATAATGAGGGTAAGGCCATGATAAATGATAACTCGGGGCTCATCCAAAACATGGCAAGGATAGTCCAACTCTTAACAGCTTGCATTGCAACATGGAGGAATGAAACATAACAACCACTGAGACAAAAAGGAGTGACAAAACTTAACACCAAGACTGATTTTAAAACCCATGCGCCAAAACTCAGATCTTTTCTAAACCATAATCATAATTTTCCACAGAGAACCAAACCAAAAACCTTAAGCTGACTGAACATGTTTTTAACCAATAAACCAATGCACAGACTACACACGGAAAGAAATAACCATTCCTTTTCTTTAAAATGCCAACAGTCTAGAGTATTCACAGAAGAAACCATAAGCTCACAATACTGATACACAGTTGAAAAACTTAAGAAAAACACAGACCTCAAGCAATTTTGAGCCAAAATAGATTCATAACACAGAGGAACCATCATGGATAGAAAATAAAGGAACCATACCTGGAAAATATTGCTTGAGGGAGAGAGTTGGAGTGTATTCTTCTTTCACAACAAAAAATCGCGGAGTATCAAAAACCACCAGAGCCGAAAAAACAAATGCAAGTATGGCTAGGGTGACAGGCTCGAGGGTTGTTTAAGTGACGTGCAGTAAATGCATGTCAGTTCCTTCCCCAACCTCATTCAATTCAATGTACAAGCCAATAAATCCACCATAACATTAACCATTAAATCAAACAAATATCCCATTGCTATATCCATTACATAGTGCGCCACCCTAAGTCATGTCAAAATATTTTAAGAACAACAATGTGTTATAACGTTACCACATATGCCTCACACATAACTTTTAATCAAAGCACATAAATCTAGAAACAAGGGTCTATACACCCTTCTTTTATCACAATTACATATAACCTTAGGGCTTGAGTATAGTCCTTTTTTCTTTTTGTTTAAGCTCCCATATCATCCTTTTGTATAAAATCATATATAAAATAATCAATCGATGTTTAATGCATAAACACAGAACATGTAAAAATAATCCTTTTATCCATAGTATAGCCATAAGTTGCAAGTGACCATCAAAACCATCTATACATACCACAATCCACCAACCATCTTATGTCGCCATAACGATTAAAACCATGACTTGAATCATCAACTGTAGAAAATTGTGGTATTATCATCATAATAACAACAAGATATGAGTGCAGCATATCCATCATAGCACCACTATTATACAAGGGGGTCCCACCTACTAGTTTATTATTATTATTATAAATAAATAATAGAGCTTGGCAATCATTTGTGAGCAGTATTCATCGTTGCATTTTTAAACATCAACAGGGGGTTAGGGTTTGGTGGTGAGGTTGACATGCATTGGAACAAGGATGTTTTGAAGAGATTGAGCCCTGATCATGAAGGAATTTGTTTGGATTCTTGACATGTGTCTTTGGGAATCCTTTCTACTCTCCTCCATCACCAACGACCTCCTCTTAGTGCCAAAACGTTCCCTAAAGGGGTGACGTCCATATGAACTAGGGTTTTTCTTTGTGAAAAAGTGAAATTAAAGTGAATTGTTTAATATTACTTTGTAAAAGGGGAAAAATTAAGGTTGTTGACCCATAGTCTTGTGGTTTACCCTTACTTATGTGGACAAACTATCTTAGTGACATTTTGTATAAATAAGAGATCATAAGATCTTAACTCTCCCTCTTGTGAGAAGTACTTGGTCTGAAATTTTCGCTACACTTGGAGTATTTTGCCTTTTGTGCTATGGAAAAATATTTTTATGGTTATGGTTGATGATGATTATTGTGTGCTATCTTTAGGAGGTCATTATCTTTCTTTTGTGGAGGTTTACTTTGGCATGTTAAGGATTTTTCTTGAATGGTATGGTTTCTTTATCTTTTTATTATCATTTGTTATTCAAGTTGAGGTTATTTTGGCCAAGGATAGATAGGGAGTATAAGGATATACACCCCTATCCTAGTTTCCACCACTTTATCAAGCTTTTTTTTGCAAGGGTTTAGTTGAGGAAGTAAGAGGATTTACACCCCTCATCTTTAAACCCTAGCTAGGTTAATTTCATTGGGAAGTAATAGGATTTACACCCCCAATGATTTAGTAACCCTAGCTCTTTATTTTTTACCCCATTAACCCATAACTAAAGGCACTAGTCTTGCATTGGAGAAACAAAATATTGCATTGGGAAATGTGATTTCTTGTCCCTTTTACTTTTTGTAACTTGGATTTTCTTCCTTGTGCCTTGGGCACCTCATAGCCACTAGGGAGTCCCCATCAAAGGGATACTTCTATTTGTTGTTACAAATTTTCATCTTCAGCCATTAGCACTGCAAAAACCCTAACTCAATTGCTTGAATAACTCTCTTATCAACCATTGGAATTTGCCCAAAGTTTGCACACTTACTCTTCTTGGTCTAGCGCACTTTTTCAAAACGTTTGGAGGATTTTCAATGGCTGATTTTCTTTTCGTAATAAATTGATGGTTACATCCATAAGGCTGATATAAAAAAATTCATAAATGTGTTTACAACAGCCTTATCCTTTCATGCTAGTATCTTGGATTTTCATCTTGAGTTTTGCTAGTCTTTAGCTAGTATTTCTCTTGTATCTTCTACTTGATATCTAGCATATATTTTGCATCTTATGGTGCCATCTAATTGCTGATATACATTGTTACTAATAGCTATTATTAGGGAAAGAAAGATTAACTTGTTTGTCCAATTGATTATATTGCAATATATGCTTGTTTTTTCTTGTGTCTCGGGAAGGTATTTCACCATTTTCAGGTTACTCAACACACTTAGCAACCCTTGGACCTTCCCAAGACTTCATTCCAAGAGATTCATACCATTTATATTTTAACCCTAGGGACTTCATCTCCATATTCATCTTTCTCCATCTCATTAACCCTAGGGTCACTGGGATTCCCTCCTTGAGGTGACTACCTCACCTCTAAAGTGGCGGGGACACCTACCTAAGGTGACACTGGGTAGGTGACCTCTTAGTTGTCACCATTTAGTGTTTGGGTCGATATTTTCCCAACCTACAACTTGTGCGATAATAGAGCCATTGGCCCTAAATCCTACATGGAGGAATAATTGGATAGGCACTACAGATGGGGGAGTTTGGAAGAATGGATCCCTTGGATAACCTCTTACTACAAATATTAAAGAGTCAAGGATTTTTAATTTAGAGCCATTTTCCCTAAATCCTACATGGAGGAATAATTGGATAGGCACTAGAGGTCTCTCCAAAATAGTGGATAGGTTCCTCATAGCTAAGAATGATTTGGTTGAAGTAGAAATATCTAGAACTATGATAGTGAAAGTGGAGTATCTGACCAAGTCCTTATTTTTCTTCGTATCGGAAGAGAAAAGGACAAGACTCTAGGCCTTTAACTTAAACTTACATTGGTTTAAGGATCCAAAATTTATTGATTTGGTACAAAAATGAATGGAAGCACTATGATGATGGCCTAGAGGACTCTATAATGTTCTAGTTTGTTGATAATGTAAAGAGGATAAAGAAGAAGAAAATTAAGTTGGAAAAAGTGAAGTACAAGGATTCCTAGGAGCAAATTTGGAACATAGAAGTAAAGATTGCAAGTAGATTTAGATATAATAAGAGTGGTATATTTACTGAAGAATAATTGGGGAATATTAAAAATTTGGAATCCTTAAAAAAAGGGCTCTTAGAGTGGGAAGAATCGAAATGGACATAGAAGAGTCAAGTTATTTTTGCTCACTCTGAGGGATGAGAATATTCATTTATTTCACAACTATGCTAGAATGAGAAAGAATAACAACACAATATGGATCATTACAAATGGAGAAGGTGAGTGGGTGACCAATTTTCGAGACATTGACGAGACATGAACTTTCCATTTTAAACAATTATTTAAGGAAATTCCAAGAGAAAACATCTTTGAAATTGTGAAGACAATTGGATTTTGCCTAGTTTTGTAAATTATGAACAAAACTTGGCACTTATCACTCAAATTTATCTAGTACAATTAGGAGTGATTAACTCTTTTTAGAAGGACAAGCACCCTAGGCTAGATGGATGGTCCTTTGAATTCTATGATAGATATTTTGAGTTGTTGGGGAAAGATCTATTGTTGGTTGTTGAAGAATCAAGGAGAGAAAGGAAGGTCCTAAAAGACATAAACACCACCTTCCTTGCCATAATCCCCAAAAAGAATGTACTTGAACCCTTTGATGATTTTAGACCTATCTCACTTTTTAATGTGGTTTACAAGATCATCTCGAAGGTCATATAAAGAAGAATCATAGTTGGTGATATCCCCCACAATATCAAGTGATCCATTTGTGTCTCTAAATGATAGAAAAATACATGAAGCTAGAGGTATTGCTCAAGAAGATCTTCATTTGGTTAAGGTAAGGAGATTGCACTACATCTATCTTAGGCTTATGATAAAGTAAGTTGGTCATATTTAAGATTGATGAGGTTGCATGTGGGTTTATCTTGTGAATTTGTTAACTAAGTGGAAGGGCATTACTCTTTTGTTTCTTTTTTATTCCGCGTTAATGGTTCTGCCACTTCTTTCTTCTATCCCGCTAGAGGATTAAAGCAAGGTTGCCCCCTCTCTCTTCTTCTCTTTTTACTAATAAATGAAGGTTTAAGTAGATGTTTGATGCACGAGAAATACAATGGATCCCTTAGAGGAATAAAGATGGGTCGCATTGTTTCCCTTACTCATCTTATGTGTGTTAACGATGTGTTGCTAATCAATGATGGATCTATGAGATATGCTTCGATCTACCACTAGGAATAGAACTATACTATAAAGTTTATAGGATGGAGGTTAATGAATTGAAGTCCCCCATTATGTTTCATAACATGGTGATAGGTTGATAGAATTATATTAAGGAATTATTACCTTTCGAAGGCACAAATTTTCATATGGGCCTCAAATATTTGGGATTTCATATAAAGGCAAATGAATATGCTTTTAGGGATTGGCTATGGCCATATAGAAAAATTGAAGGTAGGATCTCCTCCTAGAATACTATATGGCTCTCTCTTGGGAGAATAATAACAATTCTAAAGGAAATACTAGAGGCAATACTAGTGTTTTGGCAATCCATGGCCTATATCCCTAAGGGGATACTTCACATAATTAGGAGAAACATCTTGATCCGGATTATTTTAGGCACGAAATGAGAGCGGAGATATAATAAAGAAATGTACAGAGATATCTCAGATATTCAATAATATAACAGAAATGTATCAGATATGCAAACATAAACACAAAGATACAGTAATACACAATTTTCTATTAATGAGCGAAAATGTACAAAGACTGTAAAAATACAGAGTGAAAGACTCACTAGAATGGTGGAAGTTTATCTCTGAGAAGAGATGTGTCCACTACTCGCATTCGCGAGAATATGATTTTACAATGAGGCTCCAAAGTAATTTTTATCATAAAGAAAATCCAAAACCCTGACCCTGGAAGATGAAAATCCAACAGTTTTTTGGACCCCGTTTTGGGTAGTTTGGTGTATCAACTTCCCGGGGGTGTAACTTTGGCATACGATCTTCGTTTGGGGCAGACGATAGCTCGTTGGAAAGGTATCGTCAAGGAGATTCATTTTTAGGGATCGATTAGAGCCTTAGGCTATCATTGAGAAGCTCAATCTCGAACCCTTCATTTAGGCCCAAGTAAAGAGGATAAAGAAGAAACCAATTAAGTGGGAAAAAGTGATAATGTAAAGAGGATAAATGGAAGCACTATGAAGGGTTCGGGATAAAGAAGAAACCAATTAAGTGGGAAAAAGTGAATTAGAAGGATTCCTAGGAGAAGATTTGGAACATAGCAGTAAAGACTACAAATAGATTTATATCTAATATGAGTGGTATCTTTACTGAAGAAGAATTGGGGAATATTAAAAATTTGGAATTCTAAAAAAAAGAGCTCTTAGAGTGGGAAGAATCGAAATGGACATAGTTGAGTCAAGTTAGTTTTTCTCACTCAGAGGGATGACAATACTCATTTAATTCACAACTATTCTAGAATGAGAAAGAATATCAACACAATATGGAGCATTACAAATAGAGAAGGTGAGCGGGTGAACAAGTTTCAAGACATTGACGAGGTAAGAACTTCCCATTTTAAACAATTATTTAAGGAACCTCCAAGAGCAAACATCGTTGAAATTGTGAAGATAGTTTCCTTTTTCCATAGTTTTGTAAACTGTGAACAAAACTTGGCACTTATCACTCAAATTTCTCTAGTAGAATTAGGAGTGAATAACTCCTTTTAGAATGACAAGAACCTTAGGCTAGATGGATTGTCCATTGAATTCTATGGTGGATATTTTGAGTTGTTGGGGAAAGATCTATTGTTGGTTGTTGAAGAATAAAGGAGAGAAAGGAAGGTCCTAGGAGACATAAACACCACCTTCCTTGCCATAATCCCAAAAAAGAATGTAATTGAACCCTTTGATCATTTTAGACCTATCTCACTTTGTAATGTGGTTTACAATATCATCTCTAAGGTCATAGAAATAAGACTCATAATTGGTGCTATCCCCCACAGTATCAAGTGAGCCATTTGTGTTTCTAAATGATAGAAAAATCCATGAAGCTATAGGTATTGCTCAAGAAGATCTTCATTCGGCCAAGGTAAGGAGATTGAACTACATCTATATTAGGTTTATGATAAAGTAAGTTGGTCCTATTTAAGATTTGTGATGCTACATGTGGGTTTCTCTTGTAAATTTGTTAACTAAGTGGAAGGGAATTACTCTTTTGTTTCTTTTTTATTGTGCATTAACGGTTCTACCACTTATTTCTTCTATCCCTCTAGAGGATTAAAGCAAGGTTTCCCCCTCTCTCTGCTTCTCTTTCTACTAATAAATGAAGGTTTAAGCAGATGTTTGATGCACGAGAAATCCAATGGAGACCTTAGAGGGATAAAGATGGGTCCCATTATTTCCATTACTCACCTTATGTGTGTTAACGATGTGTTGTTAATCATTGATGGGTCTATGAGAGATGCTTTGATCTACCATTGGGCCTAGAACTATACTATAAATTTTATAGGATGGAGGTTAATGAATTGAAGTCCCCCATTATGTTTCATAACATAGTGGTAGGTTGGTAGAATTATATTAAGGAATTATTACCTTTCGAAGGTGCAAAATTTCATTTCATATGGGCTTCAAATATTTGGGATTTCATATAAAGGAAATGAATATGGTTTTAGGGATTGGCTATGACCATATTGCAAAATTGAAGGTAGGATCTCCTCGCGGTATACTAGATGGCTCTCTCTTGGGGGAAAACTGACAATTCTAAAGGAAAGAGTAGAGGAAATACTAGTGTTTGGCAATCCATGGCCTATATCCCTAAGGGGATACTTCACATAATTAGGAGAAACATATTTAGTTTCCTATGGATAGAGAAAAATGAGAAGGAAAAATGAAAATAGTGAGATGGGATAGGCTAGGAAATAAAAAGAAGGTACGGGGCTAGGGTCTTAAGAATATATTTCACTTTGTCAAGGCTCTAGTAGCGTAGAGCTTGTAGAAGAGTGGATTAGTATCTCAAAAAAGAGATGTCAAAATTCCTCCATAGTATGGAAATCCCTAGTACTTTGATCCTTGTTGGTGGGTAATTGGCTTACATGGAAAGTTGGAAATGGTTCACATATATGTGTTGGTGTTGATCCATGGATTGGAAGTGGAGATGATTATTTGATGTTTGAGAGATTACTTGCTTTCGTAAGGAACAACAACATGATAACTTTTTCTGATGATCAGGATCCATAAGCTATAATTTTTTGGAGAGTGGGATAGAAACAAGCAGGGGACATTGGTTTGGTTGGACACATTGTTGAGTGGGAAGTACATGCCCATAGGTTGACCTCCAACTTCATCAGACTTGGGGATGAAGAGAATCAATTGTTGTAGTAAAAAACAATGTTAGGAGGTTTTACACTACAAGGCTAGGATATTGAACAAGTTATGGAAAATTAGAGCACCTCTTAATACAAGGCCCTTTATGTGGATGGTGATTCCCAACAAATTTCTAACTTGGGATGTCTTATTAAATAGGTCCTTCAAGGATCTAAGTGTGTGCCCCATGTGTAGGTGTGGCTCTGAAACCATTTTTCATATGCTTGTAGCTTGTCATTCCTCTTTAGAAGTATGTGCAATAGTGCAAGCATTAACTGGATTTGTTGGTTTATGGGTCGAAATCAAGTTGGAGGAGGTACATAAGTCTTGGTGGGAGGATGATAGTGTTGCTAAGCATGAAGCTTTACTATTGATTATATGTTAGGAATTTTGGCTAACCAAAGGTACCATAATATTTGAAGATGTGAGTAGAACTCCCTACAAGGTTTATTCAAAATACAATATACATATGAAGGTATTAAGAAAGGAACATCAATCAAGGCCTCGAGGCTAGTGGGGAAATTCCATATTGATAGAGGGCCACCATGGCATTTTTTTATAGAGATTCATAGGGGAACCCAAGGGTGTGTGATGTTGGGAAGTATTAAACATTTTGGAGAGCCATTATTTCACTTTCTCCTACTTATTGGGATTCGGGAGTAACAACATGGTGGAGAGTAAAGTCATCCCTATCTCAATTGGTCTAGCAGCGGAGAGAGGCGCCACAAAAATTTAAATCTTCATGGATTCTAAGTTGATGGTGGGTTGGGTTAATGGATAGGTGTGGAACCTTAATATTGTATTGCAACACCTCATCCAATAAGTGAAGGATCTGTTGTCCAGATTTTCCATCTTTCCTTGTATGCACATTTATATAGAATTAAATGGAATTGTTGATGGTTTGTCCAAACAGTGAGAATGCTCAAGTAGGTTTGCTTGAGATCACTAAATTTTAGGATGCAATTACAAATATCCTTCCTACTAGACAATTGTTTGTTTAGTTTTTGTTACTTGTTCTATGGTGACTTTGGATTGTGAAAATATTTGGTGGCTTTGGATTGTGAAAATATTTAAAGTACTTGTGTTAAACGCTAGTTTGGCCTGATCTGGATTTTATGAGAAGAATGAAATGAATACAGATTATTAAAATATGCTTAACACAAAATAACAGAGATACAGTAAAAATGGTTTTCTATTCAATAAGGAAATAAGTTGAAACTGTAAAATGCAGCGGAAAAAAACCCTATACATCCAAAAACCTAACCCTAGGATATGAAGCACCAAAAGTCATGTGGACTCCGTTTGGATAAGTTAGTACATCAACTTCTCGGGGTCGTAACTTTTGCATACGATCTTCGCTTTAGGTGCACGATCACTCGTTGGAAAGGTCTAACCGAGAAGAAAAAAATTTGACTGGCCCAGGTTAGTGCCTTTAGAAGTCACCTGGGCCCCAAATCCCCAAAAAACGTCATTTAGGGCCTCAAGACAACCCCGAAAGTTTGGAACCCGAAAAACTACCAAGGTGGAAAATTGTTTTTCGAGCCAGTGGAATAGGTGGGTGGCCACCGATATCCACCTGGATCAATTCTCCCTCCTTAGGAAGCAATGGTCTCCATTGCATTGATTTCCCCCATCAGATGAGGAAATTTCTGTTGAATTTGGCCCCGGGTGAGCCACTTGTCTTGGTGCAGGAATTGCCCTTCTTTGATGACTCAATAAAGTTGGATGCTTTGTTGTTGAGTGCTCTTGATCTGTGTGTCCACAATCCGATAACTGGATTCTTATTGCATGTAGTCAGGGTTGAGCTCTATTGGTTTCAACTGCTCTGTTATCTCTGAGGTGTCCAATAATGGTGGGAAATATGGTCGAAGGAGAGCCACGTTGAAGACTAGATGCAAACCAAGGAAGGGGGGAATGTTGAGCTCAAAATCATTGTCACCCAAAGCCTTGGTGATGGTGTACGACCCATAACAAAGTGGGTGAAGCTTATGATGGGGACCTGTAAAGCGTTCTTTCTGCAAATGCAACCAAACTTTGTCGCCCACCTGAAACATATGTGGCACTCGATGTTGATCATGGCGCTTCTTGTACTTGGCATTAGACTTCTGTAGAATATCCTGAACCTGTTGATGGATATGTTGGATCTTCTCAACGAACCGGGTGGATTTTTCAGCTTCTTGTGGAGCAGGGAACGAGTTGGCCGAGGTGTTCGCCAAGGGTAGTGAAATATCCATGGGGCCCAATGGTTAGAATCTCAACCCCACCTGAAAGGGGTTGTGGCCAGTTGAGCTATGCAGGGCTCGGTTGTAACTATGTTGGACATAGGGAAGACTCACATCCCATGTACGAGGGTGTTTTGAATTGTATATGTGCAGGATATGTACGGCCATCTGGTTGACGACCTCAGTTTGGCCATATGTCTAGGGGTGGAAGGCAGTGGATTTGGTGAGCTTGGTATCCAACAGTGACTAGAGGATTGACCAGAATGAGCTGAGGAACCGACTATCACAGTCTAAGATAATGGTTTGTGGGATCCAAAAATGTACCCATACTCGTTCAAAGAAGAGCTTGGCAGTGGCTTTTGTTGTGATGTTCTTCTTGCAGGCGGCTAGAATCATCATCTTGGAAAAGCGATCAATAATCACAAAAACACAATCATTTCCCCTCTTGGTGGACGAGAGGCCCGACATGTAGTCCATTGAGATGGATTCTCACGGCCTGTTAGGAGTAGGCAGAGGAGTGTACAGGCCCTATTTCTTAGTGGTCGGTTTGGCAATAGCGCAGGTGGCGCAGGACCTGATATACTTTCTGACATCCTGTCGAAGTTTCGGCCAGTAGAAATATTTTTGCAGCACTTCCACTGTAGTTTCGACGCCAAAATGTCCTGCCACCCGACTGTAATGAGCTTCCCAAATCATCTTCGTGCGCTCACTTGATGGAACGCAGAGATGGCCTAGACGGCACAACAACCCATCCTGAAGATGGAAATTAGCAACCATTGATTTGGCGCCCAACATTTGGTAGGTTGTGGAGAAGTCAGGGTCTCTCTCGTAGAGGTGGGGCCATCCAGAGGTCTCATGGCCAAGAGAGTCTAGAACTGTGGTGAGTGTCGTGATTGGAGGTCGGCTGAGGTAGTCAGCAACTCAGTTGGTACTTCCTGGTTTATACTTGATGTTGAGGTGGAACTGTTGTAAGTATGTTGACCACTTCTGATGGCGGTCATTCTGCAATTTTCCTTGGGTCTGCATGAATTGTAGTGGCTTGTGATCAGTGTGGATGAATGTCTCCTTCCCAAGAATGTAATGTCTCCACTAGCGGAAGGCTTACACAATGGAGTACATTTATTTTTCGTAAGTAGGGTACTTCCAAACAACATCTGATAGTGTCTCACTATGATATTCCACGGGGTAGTCGTGTTGAGTGAGAACAACACCCACAACATAGTCTGAAGCATTTGTCTTGATCTCAAAGGGATGTTGCAGGTCCGGTAATGAAAGTACCGGGGATGAGCACAAATGCTTCTTCAAGTCATCAAAGGCTTGTTTTTGGGACATGCCCCACACAAGTGTTTCCTTGCCGCCACCCGTGGTTACTTGGTTGAGGGCCCATGCGATATGAGAGAATCCCAGCACGAACCTGCGATAGAAATTGGCCAGGTCCAAGAAGCTCTGAAGTTCAGTGAGTGTGGTTGGGGTTGTCCAGTCACGAATGACCTAAATCTTAGTTGGATCCACATGCACACCATACTGATCAATGATGTAGCCTAAGTAATGGACCATGTCCATGCCAAAGGATCATTTTTCCAAGTTTTCATATAGTTTGTGATGTCGCAGGGTGTGCAAAACCTACTGAAAATGATGCTAGTGTTCCGCCCAAGTCTTGTTGTAGATGAGGATGTCATCCAGATACACCACTACAAAAGTATTGGTGAAATGTCGTAGGATATCGTCCATCATCCTCATAAAATTTGTTGGAGCATTTATCAAACCAAAGGGCATGACCAGCCATTCAAAAATACCTTCTTTTGACTTGAAGGCGATCCTCCATACATTTTTTTGTTCTATTGGGACCTGGTGGTAGCCAGAATTCAAATCAATCTTACTGAATTATTTGGCCCCTATGAGCTGATCAAGGAGGTCGTCGATTCGAGGAATTGGGTACCGGTTTCGAACTGTGATTTTATTCAGGGGCCGATAATCAATGAAAAGTCGCCAGGTCCCGTCTTTCTTCTACACCATCACGATTGGGCTCCCACAAGGGGATGAGATGGGATGGATGTGTCCCTTGTGGAGCAATTCTTATATTTGGCTCTTGATCTCCTCGTTTTCTAACACAGAGCGACGATAGACTGACCCATTGGGTAGCGGTGCGCCTAGGGTCAGATCAATGGGATGCTTGACCTGGAAGTGCATAGGTACCCCGGTAGGAGAGGAGAAGATATCTGAGTATTCTTCCACGACCTTATTCACTTTCTTCTGTTGTGTGGAGAGATCGGTCGTGGAGGCCCTGGATGTGGTTGTGATCTTTCGCTCACTCTGAGAGAGAATCACAAAGAAGACAAATTTCTTAGTCTGAGATATGACCTTCATGCACTGCTTGGAAGAGATCAAGGAAATAGCACTAGGAGGGACTACCATAGGTATCATGTACAATTTCCTATTCAAAGTAATAATAACACTACGAGGCCTGGACTCATATACATCATGATGTTTCCATAAATAAGGTTGGCCCAAAATAATATTACAAACTTCGAGAGGAGCAACATGACACAATACCTCGTCTTTGAAGGGTTTGATGTTGTACGGCAATCGACACTGTTGGCTAAGGCGGATATCGCTTCCTTGGCAGAGCCATCCAATGGTGTAGGGTTGTGGGTGTGGCATTGTCGGCAGAGCCAACTGCTTGACGACCTCTGCTGAGATGAGGCTCTTATGGCTACCACTATCAATGATGAAGTGCAGTGGGGTGCCTTTTACCCACATATGTGAATGGAAGAGGCGCTCTCCTTCTTCTGGCTCGTTTGGTTCACCAGGATAGAGCTTGGTGGTAGAAACAATGGCACTGGGTTCCACGTCAATGATTTGTCTTCCCCTTTCTGGTGCTGACTCAGAGTCAGAACCCGCATCTAATTCAGAGGCTTTCACTTCAGCCACCAACGACTTCTTTGAACGGAAGTCAACAGTTTTATTCCAAGGGCTCTTATGGAAGGCGCACCACTTGTCGATATCTTTCTTTGTCTTTTCGGTGTCCTTCTTTGCTTTCATCTTGGACGAGTTGTCCTAATACTGTCCATCTTTTCTCTGTTCTTTATTCTCTGGGTTGGGGCCACCTTTTCCTAGCTTTTTCTATGGGGGGTTCCCAGGCCCAAATTGTCGCGTCTTTTGTTTGAGCTTTTGTTAGATTTTGACGGCATATTGGTGGGTCGTGCTCAAGGACGAGATGTCCAGAAATTCCTTTTCGGTTTGGATATATCTATGCAGAGCACCGCGATACTTGAGCACCAGATGTCACTCTGAACCTTTGATACTCAGTTTGGTTCGCAAGGTATGGAAGATATTTGTGAACTCTGGCACTGCTTGGTCTCTTTCTTGCCGTAGTGTGGTCCATTTGGTATACAAGTCATCATAACTTCCAACATGGTAGTATTGTTCCTTAATAGCATCCCTGAAGGATTCTCAGGTGGTCGTGACTGTAAATAATGAGGTTTCCTCTGTTTCCTTTTTCTCACAGAAAGTTTCCCACCAATCTTTGACACGGGGAACGACTTTGAGGAGCGCAAAAGTAATCTTTTCTCTATTTGAAAATTTATGGACAGAAAAATACCCTTCTAGTAGATTCAACCAATTGTCTACATCATCTGCATCTATCTGACCTTCAAATATAGGAATATCGAAGTTGATTTGTACCTTGAAGGGGGTGACGCCTCCACTCGAGGAAGATGCATCACCTGTTGGCAGTCATCGAAGGATTTGTGCAAAACTATCCATCATCTCGTTCCTCTGTTGTGTGAGGGATTCCTCAAGCAACATTTTGAAAAGATCTCCTATCCCGTCATCTTTATTTTCTCCTGCTATGAGAGGTCGCTTGGGCGTGCGAGAGCTTTTGTCTTCAAGAGAAACAAGCTCGAGACCCAATTCTTTGTACCCTAACCTCGTTGGGGACATGCATTAAGAAGACAAGGAGCAAACCGCTCTGATACCATTGATCCAGATTTTATGAGCAGAACGAAATGAATACAAAATATTAAAATATGCTTAACACAAAATAACAGAGATACAGTAAAAATGGTTTTCTATTCAATAAGGAAATAAGTTGAAACTGTATAATGCAGCGGAAAACAAGCTTGTTGGAATGGTGGCGGCTTATCTCTGAGAAGAGATGTGACGGTTGCGCTCATTCACAAGAAGATGGTTACAATAAGGCTCTGAAGGCCTTTTACAATAAACAAAAATGTCAAAAACCCTAGACATCCAAAAACCTAACCCTAGGAGATGAAGCGCCAAAAGTCATGTGGACCTCGTTTGGGTAAGTTAATACATCAACTTCCCGGGGTCGTAACTTTTGCGTACGATCTTCATTTTAGGCGCACGATGGCCCGTTGGAAAGGTCTGACTGAGAAAAACAATTTTCGACTAGCCCAAGTTAGTGCTTTCTACAATCCCTTGTGCCTCAAATCCCCAAAAAACGTCGTTTAGGGCCTCAAAAAGACCCCGGAAGTTTGGAACCCGAAAAACTGTTGAAAAACTGTCAAAGTGGAAAACTATTTTTCGAGCCAGTGAAATAGGTGGGTGGCCACCGATATCCACCTGAATCATGGCCTCATCTATTTTTTTGCATGGAACTTTGGTTTATTTTAAATGGTGTTGGCTAGCTGTTCTACAAAGTGGTTTTTTTCGTCGGAATCCGATGATATAAATTTACACCAATCACTATTTTTTGTTGTTCAAAATCTATTTCTGAATGCAAAAATGGATTCAGCATGCTGAAAAACTCTCAGGACACTCAGATTATACAAAAATAATCACTCAAATCTAAGAATCCAACAATTTCTGGCTAGATTTCGGACAGATATACCCGGAAAAAATCATCATTTCGTAGAACCTTTAGCCTACGGCGTTTTAAACAATGTAATGTGGATTTCAATTGTTGGTAATTGTTGGAAATATAATCTGTTAGGGTTACAAACTTCACTGAATATGAAGAGTCAAGTTTGTGTAAAGGTTGTAGGGATTCCAAGAAACCTTCGAAGATGAATCCAAAGGTCAAGACATTGTATTTATGGATGTACCATATTGATGAATAAAATGTGCATTCAAACTTGTCTCTAATTTCGCATTCCAACAGTGGTATCACAGAGGCAATGATTCTTAGACCCGATTTAAAGTGTCCATAGCTAAGTCTTCCTTGTTATTCGAAGAACGTTTTCATTCCACTCTCATCAGTTGTCATTAGATGAGCTGCCCATCCAGAAGCGCCTCTCAGATTCCCTGAGATCTGTTCCATTCTGCAGAAACACTTCTGATCTTTACCTGCCAGTCTGTGCTCCCTTGTCGTCCAGTCTACTACTACTCTGCCCAGTTCACAGGTCTGTCTTCTCTGGGTACATGGTCATTTCCAAGCATTTGGGGTTTCAACCGTTGAAAAGTGAGTTATTTGGAACTTGGAACGACAATTGCAAATTTACAACATTTAATGACCACAAACTATTACGTTAGTCTGTGGACTCGTGCCCTCCTCGGTCATTCTCTCGGTGTATTCTCAATTCTCACGACCAGCGCTCATTTAACGGCCTTTCATCTCAATCAGCACTTCTCCCTCCATTTTCTATATACGTACGTTACTTCTCCCAACGTAACGTATTCCATCTCCATTATTGTTCCCAAAGGTGATCTCACCAAGGCTAGAACGGTGTACTCCGCCCACCATTGAATGCCAAGAACTTGTAGACCAAATCGTTTTCCATCCGCCATCTCCATCCACATCATTCTCCACAACAAAAGAAACCCTAATTAGACCTTCGACCTTGACACTCTTGCGACCGGATCTTGTTCTAACAGCTTCTCCAACGAAGACAAATACAACTCCAGCTTTTGCAGACTCTAAACAATTCTGTGGAATTCGGGGTGTTGTTACACCTGCCATTTCTCTTACAATGGTCGTTGTAAAAAATCTACTTCCATAGACCGACTCCTCAACTTCCATTCGCAATCATTCATCGATTCTATGCCTGGAGAACCAGAACGCCCTCTTCTGTATGAGTAAATAAAAATTCATTGCAATGTCGAAGTGTGATACCTCTCGGGAGAGTATCCAACGTGTGATGTAAATCGCTTATACGAACAGCATTGGTAAGCCACTCGCAAAACGTGGGAAGAGTATCAGAACACCCTCTTCTGCATTGCCCATTATCTATCTCTCGCTCACAGTTGAACACATCTCCAGCTAAGTGCTTGTTGGATATTTAACATCTATGTGTAGACGGGTTGAAGAAAGAAGTAGAAGGAAGACTGCGAGGTCGTAAAGTCGTAAAGTCGATTGTAAGATGAATTTTGAATTCAGTGGCGCAAACTCTCCAACTCATGGGCGTTTTTGTCCAAGGAATCGCCCAGCTTATGGTTAAGACGTCGTCCCCAGCAGTACTACTTTGGGTTCGTCGAGGTGATTAGTGGGTTCATCGTGTAAAAGCAAGTCGGGCTTTATAAAATGATTACCTGCAAGAGCAATACTCATACGCCACCTTCCAGAAAATGCCTTTGCTGGTTTTAGTTGCATATCTGGGGTGCAACTGAGTCTTGCAAGAATAAATGTTGTGCGGAGACTCTGCAGAATAAGCATCAATATATTCCAGCCTTTCATATATCTCTTGAAACCTCCCGGACATATCCTTATCCTCAGTGGCTCCATTGAGCTTCAGATCTCCCTTTCCAGTAACAACGTCCTTGTCAACATCTCTCTGTTGTACCACTAATCTAGCTTCTTCCTCTAAGAGTTGAGTTMTCTCTAAGTCATAGTTTAGAACACATTGGAGTGCAATGGTATCATCACCATTATTATTCCCATGATGAACATGTGGGACAAGCATCCCTCATTTCTTCCAACTGTAACTGTTAGAATTTAAGGGGAAAAATTAGATTAGCTAGAAACAGAGATAATTTTATTAATTTCCAAACATTTGCTATTGTAATTCTGGATAACAACACATTAAAATYTCTGAGGCGTTATAAATCAGTAAGTAGCATAGACTAATAACATAAATCAGTAAGTAGCATAACATAGACCTGAATGTTACCTTAGCTAAAAATACAAAGAACAAAATATYTGATATGTTGTTGAGCTTAATGGATGGATCAAACCCTTAAGGTAGATCTCATCAAGAYCATTGTAAACAGTGCTAAGAAGAACTTTTAGGATAGTAAATCAGAAAACAAATCAGCAAGCTGAAAATCTAAGGATCATGCCACTGTCAAGTAATAGGGAAGTAATAGGGATGAAAGAAAAACAACACTGTCCTAACGTAAGGTTGGAAAAGTAACCATGAACAGCCTTAATATTTTCAACCCATAGAAATCTGCTTCAAATATCAGCAGTTCTAGAACAGCCCCAATAGTCCAGTTCACAATAGTACTAGGCTGCTAGCATACAAGGTGAGGCAGCACACAAAGGGTGGCACCAGGAAATGGTTAAGGCGGCATCATCTAGACAGCAAGGCAGCACCAGCAAGAAGATCCAGAACACCAATCAGCAACCAAAAAAACCCTCTACGGCTCACTGGGAAAGACTTTTAGGGTCAGCGGCAGGCTTAAACAAGCAAGGCTAAAGGGGATAAACCCATGGCAGCTGGAGCAGACCAGGAACACACAAAGAAAGAGCTGAGAGGAGCCAAGTAGACCTGTCCAGAAGAGTCGCAGCCACCTAGTGACCTTATCCAGTCTTCAACTCGGATAAGAGAGAGTGAGTGTGTCAAATGAGGAATAGACCATTCCTTATATAGTTTTAGGTAGGTAGGGTTAGGGCTAACATGTTAGCCTCTTTGCCATAACTTTAGGGTTAGGTTTAATACTCAAAAAATAAATAAATAATATTTTATAATTTAAAATATTTGAATAGCAAATCAAAAGTCAACAAGGAAATAAGACAAATCGATGAGAGGGGTTTCAAGATAAAAGCGGTCATCTTTTCTTTAGGAAGAAGTAAAGAATAGAACCAAAACATCATTAACAAATAGGGGGGTCATAACTCAAGAAATAAGACAAACTCAAAGGTTAAGTCCTTCTTTAATGGCAGATTTGTCCATATGAGTCTCATGATATAACTTATAAGATTTTATCATCCCAACATACGAGGAGGGTCAATGATGTGATCATGCCCTTCTTCTTAATTGTTCCTAGGTCACATGAACCATCTTGAGAGAGAATAAGGTCACACATCATCTCGGCTTGATACTTAACCAATAAACTACCTCGTCCCAGACCAGGATACCCCAGAACACATCTAGGGGCCCCAGATCACAACTAAGGATCAATCCAAGCGTTGAGCAAGGATTCCCTGGAACACATCCAGGGGTCCTAGAGTACATCTAGGGACTTATACCATCAAATTGTTTGGTCCTTGACCAAGAACCCGAGTAATACACTCGGCGCCCAACTAGGGTCTTTTTTCATGGCTCTAACTGCTTGGTCCTAGACCAAGAACCCCAAGAGTGTATTGGGGGCCATAGATCATAATTAGGATTTTTTCCATCCTCCCAGAGAATGGCTCTTGTAGATGTATTAATTTTAATACTCCCTTTCAGCAAGAGAGGCATTCTCAGCAACACCAATCTTGTCTCGAAAGTATACAAACTTTGCCAACAACAGGGCTTAATCAAAATATATGCAGTTTGTTCCATTGTCGGAACATACTGAATACTGAAATACATAGTGATATATCATCTCAATGTGTTTCAATCTGTGATAAAATACAGGATTCTCGAAGAGCTTTGTACAACTCTCGTTATCATAGCGAATTATTGTGGGTTCTATCTCAGCATTGAACAAATATGAGAGTAGCTTTCTGAGCCACACTGCTTCTCTACTAGAAACACTTGCAGTAATGTATTCTTCCTCTGCAGTGCCTTGGGCTATGGAGACCTGCTTCCTGTTGGACCAGGAGATCATAGTTGAACACAAACTGAAACAATATCCGAAAGTGCTCTTTCGATCCACTGTACTGCCCATCCAATATGAATTTGTATAGCCATGAAGCATTACACCTCCACTAGAAGGGTATATGATTCCATAAGCTATAGTCCCCCGAATATATCTGAGAATATGTTTAGCATCAATCATATGAATGTGTTTTGGATTACACATGAACTGACTGAAGGCATTTACTGCATAAAAAATGTTTGGTCTGGTGTGTGCTAGATACATCAAGGACCCAATAATCTGATGATATATTGTAGGGTCTTCTGGATCTTAACCTGTAGCTTGGTCATCTAACTTCTTCAGGTTAGAAATCATAGGTGTGGTCATGGACTTAAAGTCCAATATCCCAAATCTGCGAAGCACATCAACTGCATACTTACTTTGTGAGAGAAATATCTCACCATGTTTTTTCCACACCTCTAAACCAAGAAAGTAATGCATAAGACCTAAGTCCTTCATTTCAAACTCTGTTGACAGATCCCTCTTAGTCTAAGCTATCACATGTTCCTCTGCAGTAAGGAACAAATCATCCACATATTAAACCAAGATAACAGGATGATTCTTCACAATCTTTATATAAATATTAGGTTCTTCTATACTCTTGGAGAACCCAAGACTCTGAAGAAAACTATAAATTCTTCCATACCAAGCTCTCAAAGCCTGTTTCAATCCATACAAAACTTTCTTCAGTTTGCATACATGGGATTCCTTCCATGGATCACAAAACCCTCATGTTGCTCGAGGTAAACCTCTTTCTCAACTTCACCATTGAGAAAAGAACTCTTGACATCCATTTGGTGAAGTTTCCAATTAAATACTGAAGCAAGAGAAATGATGACTCTGATAGAAGTATACCTGGCAACAGGGGAAAAAATCTCATCATAATCAATTCCCTCTTTCTGAGAGAAACCACGAGCCACAAATCTATCTTTGAATTTTTCAACACTGTCGTATGTTGCATGCTTTATTTTTGCATCATGGCATCCTTCCACACTTTATGTTTGGTAGTCTCATCAAAAGTGGAAGGTTCTAAGTCAATCACAAGATTCAACTGAGCTATCAAACTTGAGTACTTATCTGATTTCTTTCTTTCTCTGAAAGTACCTTTAGGTGTTGCATGTTTTTATGCTTCCTTTAAAATTTCACGACACCATGTTGGATTCCTTTTGGTAGGAGGTTTCTCTAGGGGAAAATCAATAGAATACCTTATGGGGTCCATTGAAGGATCTCTGGCCTCATCCCTCTGCTCATCTAAAAGTTGTGAATCTGAACGTTCTTGCGATGGAGCTTCTTGCTCCTTTGTATCACAGGGAAGTTATCTGAAATGACGAAAGTCAACTTCATCATGGAAGGTCACATCTCTATTGACCTATGTATACTTTTTCCCTAGCACATAGATTCTATATGCTTTCGGGGTCTCATTGTACCTCACAAAAGTGTCTTTCTTTCCAGAGGGCTCTAACTTAGTCCTCTTTTTTTTTGGTACATGAATGTAGACAGGACTACCAAAAATTATCGAATGATCAACTGAAGGATTCTTACCCGTGAAGAATTCTTCTAGAGTTTTATCTTCCAAGGATTTATGAGGACACTTGTTCTGAATATAGATTGTAGTACTTGCAGCTTCGGCCCAAAGAGACAACGGAAGATTCTGATCCTACATCATATTTCTGGATGCCTCACAAATTGTCATGTTCTTTCTTTCTGGAAATCCACTCTCCTAGGGATTATAAGGCACACTCAGCTCCCTCTTAATCCCAGAATCCCGACAAATATCATCATACTTGTGGGAGTCAAACTCTTTTCCATTGTTTGTTCTGAAAACATAGATATGTCTACCTGTCTGATTCTTAACAAGATTCTTAAAATCCTAAAATTTATTGAAGGATTCATCTTTAGTTTTCAGAAAATAAATACAGGTTTTACGGGAGCAATCATCAATAAAAATGATATAATAAAGGAAACCATTCATGGACGGAGCAGTCATAGGTCCACAGATATCAAAATGAATAAGATCTAAGATACCATTAGTTTTTCTATTAATGTGAGGGTAAGATTTCTTTGTATTTTTACCAAGAGCAAAGCCTCTACAAATACTAGCATGCTCAAAAGAATAAACTGGCATACATGTTACCATCTTTTGCAAACCTGGGAGAGAATTATAGTCGAGGTGTCCAAACCTTTTGTGCCATAGTTTGCAAGGCTTGATTATCTCATAAGCTAATGCTTGAATAACTTGTCCAGAGACTTTGTAAATTTCATCTTCTTGAGCTCTGGTTATCATGGTTGAGCTCATACTTTCATTTGAGGGCCACATAAGAGCCTTTCCTTTGGAGAAGGTTGTTGTGTACCCTTTACTTTCTAGAACTGCAACTGAAATAAGATGTTTATTTAAACCAAGAACATAAATAATTTCTTCAACATGAAATACATTACCTGACTGAAGCTAAAAAGATGTTGATCCAACTCCTTTGATGGCATAAGTGTCATCATCACCCAATTCTACCTTTACATTGGAATTCTTATCTCAGTAGTTCACAAGGCTTTGTTTGAAGCCAGTCGTATGCTTGGAGGCCTCGTTGTCCACTAACCATATTTATTCTGATTTAGTGACAACACCAGAGAGAGATGAAACAATATAACTTTCTCTGTGTTGTTCTTGTTCTTTAGAAACAGCTTTGGTTCTCTTTATTTGAGGCTCTTCTTCCTCTGTTGCAAGTGAAGCATGGAATCTTCCTTTTCATTTCTACTATGAAGGAGGGTTCCTATAGTGTTTTGCATAATGACCTAGCTTGTTACAGTTAAAGCATCTTACTTTAGATAAATGAGAGTGAGGATGAGAGTGTTTACCTTGAGGTTTCTTACCCTTTCCTTTGTGAAGAGGAAACTTCTTCCATTTCTTGGCTTTGGTTGAAAGAGCATGGTCTTTCACAGTGGATGGCTCATTTCTTCTTTTAAGTCTTCCTTCTTCTTCCAAGCAATCATTCCATAATCTTTCGAAGTTGGATTGAAATTATCTTCCATTTATAGATGAGAGAAATGTCTCCCATGATTATGGAAGACCATCTAATGTTGTTTGTAAAAATTCATCATCATCTACTGCAACTCCAATTTTTGCAAGTTGATCTCTTGTTTAGGTAATTTTGGAAAAKAAAGTAGAGATGGTTTCATCATTTCCCATATTTAATGTACRTAGTTGTTTCTTCAAGGTTCTCTTCTGATTTGGTGCCTTCTTTTCATATAAGTTGGCTAGGGCATCAAAGAATTCCTTTGTTGTCCTTAGGTGAGCAATAAGAGGCACCATACTATCTTTAACTGRGTCAAAAATTACCCTCTTGGCTTTTTCCTGCCTCTTCTTATAGGCTTCTCTTCTTGTGTTTGAAGTAGGTTCTTCCATCACCCTAGTAACCATCTCATCCAAGTCACTTTCTTYCAKAATATTAAAGACCATATCCTTCCAGGCATTGAAGTTTGAAGTCCCTTGAAGCCTATATTCTTCTTTGATTGAAGAAGAAGCCATACTGAAGACTGTTTGCAGGAGAGATCTGATGCAAAACAACATCCCTGCTGATCTGAAAAAAACACCCTTAATAAAGGATCTGTGTAGGCTCAAAATTCTGTCACAAATTATCTCCTTTCATGCCTTATGCTCTGATCCCATGTTATAATTTAAGTGCAAAAAGTAGACTAGCTAGAAACATAAATAATTTTATTAATTTCCAAACATTTGCTACTGTAATTCTAGATCAAAAACACATTAAAATTTATGATGCATAATCTAATAGCATAAATCAGTAAGTAGCATAACATAGACATGAATGTTACCTTAGCTAAAAAAAAAAGGAACAAAATACATGATATGTTGTTGTTACCTTCCTTAATGTATGCTCAGAAAAAAATTTAATGAATCATGGATCAAACCCTCATGGTAAATCTCATCAAGATCATTGTGGACAGTGCCAAGAAGAACTTTTAGGATAGTAAATCAGAAAACAAATCAGCAGGCTGAGAATCTAAGGTTCATGTCACTATCAAGTAATAGGGTTGAAAGCAAAACAACATTGACCAACCTAAGGTTGGAAAAGTAACCACGAACAACCTTAGCATTTCCAGCCCACAGAAATCTGCTTCAAATATCAACAGTTCCATAACAACCCCAATAGTCCAGTTCACAATAGTACTAGGTTTCTAGCATACAAGGTGAGGCAACACACAAGGGGCGACACCAAAAAATGGTTAAGGTGGCATCATCTAGACAGCAAGGCGGCACCAGCAAGAAGAACTAGAAAAACTAGAAAAACTCTCTACGACTCGTTGAGAAAGACTTTTAGGGTCAGCGGCAGTATTAAACAAGAAAGTTTGAATAGAACAAACCCACAGCAGTTGGAGCAGACTAGGAACACACAAAGAAAGAGCTGAGAGGACCCAAATAGACATGACCAGAAGAGTCGCATCCACTTAGTGTGCTTATCAAGAAGAGTCGCAGCAAAAACCTCAGTCTTTAACTCAGATAAGAGAGAATGAGTGTGTCAAATGAGGAATAGACCACTCCTTATATAGTTTTAGGTAGGTGGGGTTAGGGATAACATGTTATCCCATTTTCCATAACTTTAGGGTTAGGTTTAATACTTAACAAATAAATAAATAATATTTTACAATTTAAAATATTTAAATGGAAAATCAAAAGTCAACAAGGAAATAAGACAAATCGATGAGAGAGGTTTCAAGAAAAAAGTGGCCAGCTTTTCTTTAGGAAGATGTAAATAATATAACCAACACATCATCAAAAAATAGGGGGTTCATACCTCAAGCAATAATACAAATTCAAAGGTTAAGTCCTTCTTTAATGATATATTTTTCCACATAAGTCTCATGATATAACGTATAAGATTTTATCATCCCGGCATACGAGGAGGGTCAATGATGTGATAATTCCCTTCTTCTTAACTACTCCTAGGTCACATGGACCATCCTAGGAGAGAATAAGGTCACGTATCATCTCGTCTTGGTACTTAACAAGGAAACTTCTTGGTCCCAGACCAAAATACCCCAGAACACATCTGGGGGCCCTATATCACAACTAGGCTCTTAACCACCAAGGTACACAACCAAGGATCAATCCAAGCACTGAGAAAGGATTCCCTTGAACACATATAGGGGCCCTAGATCACATCTAGGGACTTATACCATCAAATTGCTTGGTCCTTAAACAAGAACCCCAACAATACACAGGGCACCCAACTAGGGTATTTTTCCATGGCTCTAACTGCTTGGTCCCAGACCAAGAACTCCAGGACTGTATTGGGGGGCCAAGATCACAACTAGGGTCTTTTCCATCCTCCTGGATAATGGCTCTTGCAGCTGCTTTAATTTTAATATTAACTCATATGTGACCACTCTTTGGTGTGTTACACATCAAATTTACTCACTTTGATAGTGTCGCAAGTGTCATCATTACAAGTGTCGTAAGTGTCGCATTTCGCTCCCAAGTGTCTCAAGTGTCAAGGAAAGCATATTGCTATGATGCCCATGTCATGCCTATAATGATACAAGGAGGACACTTGGCACATGTAAAACACTTGACTTGGAAGAGGAGGAATGGTCAACTGATCTCATGAACCTTTTGCCATCTGAAAGAACCTAAAAAACTGAGTTTTTGGAGGAGAGCGCTCCCCTATACCTCTCTCAGGAGTATTGGCACCCCTCTATACACTATATGGGAGTGTTATAACACTACCTCTGCCCTTTTGGAGGAGCGCTGCTGCTTTTGGGAGTGTTGGTGCCCCCCTAAATCCTACTGGAGAGTGTTATAACGCTCTGATGGCCCTTTTAAGGGAGCGCTGCCTATTCTGGGCAGTAGTTGGTTTGTTGAGATGATTTTGGAGAAGATCCTTTCAATCCCTGAAGGCAGTTGGATTTGAATCCCTAGTCTAGCCATGATCTAAGGGATGATCCCTAACTGAAGGAGGAAAATCCTCAACTTCCCCAAGGATATCTCAAGTGGTTAAAGCCTATCCAAGGCTATATAAGCAAGCTTTCTCATGGTGAAAGGGAAGGGAAATGGAGAATTACACCAGACTTATGATCTCATAAGTGGTGATGGAACATAGATGATTTGGGAAGCAAGAGACCTATGATCTCATAGGGAGCAATCGGTGAAGCTATCGTCATTCTGATCGTGGATCTTTTGAGGAAGGGTTAGACAAAGAGGACTTGACGGAATTGTCGCATTCCATCTACAGCTGTAAGTAATGTTTTGTCCTCATTAATATGATTTGTTTGGCTTGTTTCTTTCTAATTCGTGTTCAATATCACATGAATTTGTCTCTTTAGTAGTGTTTAGTTCTAATTGATGATGTCAATCAGAGTTCAATTTAATGTCAACCCGGGAAGGTAAACTTAGAAGC